>JALPQI010003057.1:0-23509 GCA_025490895.1 Thaumatotibia leucotreta
AACGCTAGCTCAAAAATGCCCCCAAAAACAATTATGCCAAGATGGGCAGGGCAGGACACGGTGCTTTTCTTAACACCGCCCATATTTCGGCGTAGCCTATCAAAACTTTGATGGACCAATCACGACTATGTTTTCATGGCGGTTTAAGTTATGCGAGAAAGTCCTGTTGGGACCAAGTCTGATGATAGGATCTTGGAAAAATTGTTTGAAGTCGGTTTAAAAATTTTTTTGGTGATTATTAGGAATCTCGCCTCATTAAACCGATTCACCGGCACGTTATTTATGCCGCTCAAGGTGGGCCTAATATTGAATGATATACTTACATAAGTTGAATTTTCTAATTGAAAACAATAACTACAAATCAATGATATTGACTACAAACTATTAAATTTTAAAATTATAAATTACTTCATCATCATCATCATCATATCAACCGATAGACGTCCACTGCTGAACATAGGCCTCCTCCAAAGATTGCCACAATGACCGATCCTGCGCCACCCGCATCCAGCGGACTCCTGCGACCTTTATCAGGTCATTAGTCCACCTTGTGGACATAACACATAAATTACTTAGTAAAAGTAATTTTAAAATATAAACTTAAATAAAATTAAACCTTCAAAGAAGCTACTCTAATATTATGATGTACAAAAATGTTAATTTTCTAGAATACTTAAGGTGCATTTAGACCAAACGAGCATTCGCTCATTCTGTCCCCCACTCCACAAAATCAACCAATTTCGACGAATCACGTTATTGTGTAACGAATGAATTTCGTACAGTGGGGGATAGAATGAGCGAATGCTCGTTTGGTCTAAATGCACCTTTAGACGTATCGTATCTACTAATTATTAAAAAAAAGTCCGCGACAAAACACAAACACACTAACGCGGCAGTTAGTTATACAAATATCTGAAATTGATTTGCTTAGGTTTTGTAACAAAAACCTCATAAGATATTGTTCAATTATATTGTAATACGATCCACTTTTTTAGTCGTCTATAGCGTGTGAACGATCAATTTATTTTTTCGAGTGAATGTACAAAAGAAACTGCTCAGACAAAAGGACTGGAAATGTTTCATTACATCAAGTTATACGCCTTTTAGACAAGAAGTGTGAAAACTTTGTCACTTATAACGACCAGGGTACTTACCATGAGCTGCCGCGGCGTTATTAACGCGGACTTAGATACTTTCTACCCGGCTCGGTCACACCAATACGCCAGTACGAGTGGGATGGATAGAAAGTAAGTCCACGTTAGTAACGCGGCTTATGGTAAGTATACACTTATGTTATGCGGATATAGAGATGCGCACGCGACGGTACTGGATTACGTCGCATTTGTTTCACGCTGTCATTAGGTATGCATCTCGTGTCACATTTTGATCACGTGAGTTACGTAAAATCCATTTGCAAACTATAAAGGAAGTTAAAGGTGCTATATATTACTTACACAAAAAAAACAGAGCGTCAATAAAATAAAAATGTCATTTTTTATGACTTATGCACATAAAATAATAAGTTCGTTCACTCGCATTTCCAGGAAAAGACAATCCTAATACTGTGCTAAGGTCTTTCATGAAGTAACTGTCGTCGAAAGTAGTCGAAAGTAACAAGAAAGAATGTCCTATCGATAATCAACAACGTCTTGACTTTACCCGCATTCTGACGAGGTTCCTATATAATACGTGTTTTTATATAAATAATGGTTCCTAATAATATTCAATGACACTCGTACATAAATGTAAATAGCTCGTAGTAGATCTAGCAATAAAATTGGTAATAAAAATCGCCTGCGTGTATGCAGACGAAGACGCGGGGACGAACTTGTATGTATGACCAAATGGATATGTACGTCTGCGTAACGTTACAGTTGGCAAGTGATTTTCGGCGAAATGAAATTCTGCGATAAGTTGGCTGAGAAGTAATAATTATGTTAGTGTATAATTGTGTTCAACACTCAATCGGCGGATATTCAATCGGCTTACGGTTGGTTGACACTGGAGACTCCCGGGCCGAGGCCGGGCCCCGCGCCGGGGCCGGTGCTGTGGATGCTGATGACGCTAGGAGTGAGGGCGGAGATGATCAACCCCACGGGGATGAACGCCGTGAGCAGGTGGAGAAGACTCTTCCATGGATTCGCACTGGAAACGAAACAGGATCATTTAACTTAAAATGCTTAAAAAAACCGGCTAAGCGCGAGTCGCAGTAGTATTACAGTTGAATCAACCTATGTCAAAAACTTCAAGAGATCAAAACAAAAATTAAGAAAAGGAAGAGTTATGCATCATTCGTATATTGTTCCGGTTTCCTTCATTCCAGAAGCCTTAGGTAAAGACTTGACTTGTGTCGCTGGATGAGTCAAGTATGCTTACAATGAGCTGATGCCGCGTTATATGTAGACGCGGACTTACATTCTCTCCACCCTCAAATTAGCCCGCGTTAATGACGCGTCGGCAACTCATGGTACAACTAAAGGGCACAGTTATTAGGGTCAATTGCAAAAAAAAAAAAACATCTAAAGGTCTTTTATGAAAACAAAATTTAACGTCATAATTTTTGTGTTACGAAGTAAAATTTTGTTGTTGCCACAACTTTTGGCAGTGAAAAAAGCGACAAAAATTCAGATTTTCTAAGACCAATCAACAAAATGCGATTATATTTTTCTAAGTATGACGCCCTTTTTTACTGCCAAAGGTCGTTGTAAAAAGTAGACGAAGTATAGATAATTAGTAGGTAGGTAGGTAGGTATATTAATCACTTTTGTAATACAATTGATGCGATCATGATTTTCATTTTGATTAAGGCTTTAACTACGTAATTTTTTTTGCAATCGACCCATTAGATTAGATAATGCATCATATAAATTGATCATAGTTAATGATAAATTGGTCATAGGTAGGTACGTCCACTTGTACACGCCTATGGATAGTCATGTTATGTGACATGTCGGTAGGCTTATTACATTATTCATCGTCATTTATTGGCATCCATCGATTGCGTAGTGGATCTGTCAATCATTTTACGAGTGCCTATTTAAATCTCATGACCTACTGGCACACTGTGTCTCGGTGCAATAACTCGAACTCCGGAACTAAAAGGATCTTACAGCATTTCTGACAAGTCTGTTGTACCTGTCCATGGCATCTAAGTAATATGTGAGACTAGCAATGTAGAAGTTGCAGAACATTCACCAAATTGCGGAAATTTCTGAGTATATTCTGAAAATACTTTATTTCACTAATTGAGTAAATAAACAAGGCGTAAAATATACCTTAAAAGAAATGTATACGTCGGTTTTGGCATGATTCACATTAGGTACCTACTTGTAAAATTTAGATTGCCGAGAACATACTCCATAGAAGTTTCGCAACTTATGAAACTTCTCCTCAGTACCACCTGTCATTTTTAAGTTCGGATTGCGCGAAAACCAGGTGGGCCGGCCGACGCGCGCGGTAATACCGGAACAATGAATCATAACAACACGCGGGTAAAGAAGGCCTACCGACGGTTAAGGAAAGAGAAAGCGATTAAAAAATAAATAACTAAAAATATACAGTATGAATGCCGTGTGGTGACGGCAGGAAGAATACATTTGTCACCACCCCAACTCTTCCCGCGGGACGTCGTAAAAGCCGGCTGAGGGATTAAAGTGTCACATACCATTGTTTGATAGAAGATTGATGATGGGCCGCAGCGTCATCATAGTTGACACATTACTGCGATATTCAAACCGCTTGTCCAGCGTAGCGATTATGGGCAATTAGGGTCTCACCAAACCAATCGACGCGGAGTCGGCTTTCGCCGAGTGTTTTACACCACACTATTCGCATTTAGCCGATCGACCGTCTCCGCGATTGACCACCTGCGTTAAGCAGTCTCACCCTCCTTACGGCCGTAGAAACGCTCGATCGGCTGCGATTTGCTACCGCAACAGTTGTAAAGCGGCGGTCGGCTCTCCCGTGCTCCGTCCTGCCGTCGAGACGTCAGACAGCACGTGTACAGCCGCCGAGTCCGACGAACAGATAGATAGGACAGCGGGTGATCGGCAATCGTAAATCTCATTTTTGGAGACTAGTTGTTAGTAACTAGTTTGAAATTGAACAGACGTGTATGATTACGACAGTATTACTTCGTGTTGTCAGATCTATTGCAGATTTTAATGTGGGTAATAATTCAAATGAATAAATACAAACGCATTAGTAGCTACTTCGGCCGTCATCGGCTCTTTTCGGCCGTCGTCAGCTATGTTCGGCCGTCGAAGACGCTGAACGGCTTCCGCCAGCTCTGACCGGTTCTTACCGTAGGTACTCGGCCGTGATCGGAGCCGTTCAACTCTTTCCGGCACCGTACGGCGGTATTAGGAGATTTAGGAATGCGAACTTAGGGAAAACGCCGTTTTCCCGTCGAAAGACGTCGTTTCGCGTGGGCCGAGCCGATTTACGATGTCCTCGCTCTTATTGCGTTGACATAAAGCTTTTTCCGTACGCGATTAGCCGAAACGGCGTCGACTAGTTTGGTGAGATCCTTACCCCCTAATGAGTCTTTACGCTTAGTTACAAGGAGAGGCCTGGGTCCAGCAGCATTTCAGATTCTTAAGCAAACACTGAGCATTATTTGATTAGGAAGTCAATATTTCATGATAGAAAGTTTTACTTTCTAAGAAAAGTTGAGTAAGAATAGGGCTTCAAATATTCGAAAATTTCGATTAGAGTAGCGTTTGACAACTAGGCAGGAGATAAGTCACGAATAGTAAGGAAAATTTACTGACGTGTGTTTTAAAGTACCTGTAGGCTAATTATGAGCTGAATTGAAACCTGTTAATTCAATTCCGAAGTCGGCTGACCTATGAATAAGTTTTGATCTTCGCAATTACGGTCCCTACAGGTCAGATAATATGGCGAGCGATGATTTCTATTCCTAATATTACTCACCGTTTTTTAACAAAGTTTTCTTTTTCGTCGTTAAAGGTCAGACCAAACTCCTCATCATCATCAATGGTGGGGTTGTCTTTGAACGCCTCGGGTTTCTTGTATAGCCCGCCTGCAGGCACCTGAAGCAAAAATATGTATAATTGATGTAGCCATTACTTTACATTTAATTAAAGGCACACCTGCAGCCAAAAAAATAATGAAGAAGCAAAGTTAGGCTTAGGAAAGGACTAAGTAGATTAAATAATTAAATAAGGACGAGAAGTAACGAGGATTTCAATGTTGTGGACTCGTACTACACTGCCGCCCTATTAGTGTATAGAAAGCAGTATTTGCTATGAAACTCCGTAGAAAAAAGCCGTCTTTGGCCCTAGAACTTAGGGCAGCTTTTTGCTATAGCGTTCATAGCAAATACTGCTTTCTTAAATACTGCTGATTTATGAGCAGAAGTGTCACTGTAGGCTACATCCATTGGTGCGTATTGTACAACGCTGGCCCAGGACAATAGGGATGATGACTGTAGTTAAAATAAATTATTTAATATTATGCACGACATAATACACGAAGAAATTATTACTAAGATGTAGATTGCAGTCATTTTTGTACAGAACTTCTATTCAATAAATTGAAAAGAACTTAAAAGAGTAGGTCATTTGGCAGTACTCAAACGTGACGTCACATTTGAGTATTTCATATAATTAATATAAAATTCCATAGTGGTGATCGTTTTGACAGTTCGATAAAAGATGCAAAAAAAAGATAAAAAAGATGCTGATTTGACTTGCCAGTCATCATCCCTATTGTGTTGATTTGCACTTAATAGGTACTTTCGAGCATGGGATTCTCGGATCAGTCTAGGGTTTACGAAACACACATTATGTACAGTGTGCCTTATCTGTTGTCTTAGTACCTGTGCGGGGACTGAGACCGTGGGCTGCGAATCCAGTCCGTTCGGCCGCCATTTTGGTTTGGCACGCGTCAAGATGGCGTCTTCGAATTTATAAGGGAACCTCTCTAGCGGCGGCTTGGGCTTGTGGATGGATTTGAAAACATCTTTTTGAGACCTACAAGTTGAAATAAAATGTAAAACCCTGATTAATACAAATTTTTTTTTTTGGTAAACTTATTAATCTTATTATTCAAGCTCTATCGAATGAGAACAAGATACATAAGGGCGTGTAACATATTTATGCGGCCTTAATAGCGGAAGATACTCGTAATTGACGGTGACTGTGCTTAGGTATAACGTTATTTAGGTATTTTATTAAATAGGTACCTATACACATACAGGGTGTAATCGTTAAGTGTGGCCAGACCATAATTCCGTAAATATGACATATATCAGAAAACTTCCAACTAATATCGAAAGTACTTTACCCAACGAGTAAAATTACACTAATAACTTTTTTAAAATAAAATCAGAAATATCTCAAATATTAACTTCAAACCCTTCCATACATTTAGTACGTAACCGTTCATTCAAAGACTAGTTTAATACGAATATTTTTTTATTTGCGGGTGTCCAATGGATGCGGACGGCTCACGACCGATCTTTGTGGAACTCTCTGGGGGAGGCCTATGTCCAGCAGTGGACGTCAATTGGCTGATGATGATGATGATGATGATTTTTTTATTTAAGGATAAATGTTAGATTAATTATGTCAGTATTATTATTTTATTACAATGTATTCGTACAAATAACGAATCTCTAACAGTTTTATCTCTTACGACACCCGACTTTCTTTAAGGTGTAGTCGTCATACTAAATGTATGGGAGCGTTTTAAGTTAGTATTTTTAATATTACTTCATCTATTTAGAAAAAGATATTAATGTAATTTTACTCGTTGGGTAACGTACTTTCGATATCAGTTGGAAGTTTTCTGATATCTGTCATATTTACGAAATTATGGCCTGGCCACACTTAACGATTACAACCTGTATAAAATCTCTTCATAACAATAACATTTGTTTGCAAGTTTGTACCTATACCAAATATGTACGAGTAGGTATCTTACTTAGAGTTTGTGCTTTTTAAATGTACAGTCGGTTGCAAAAATATAAGGCCCATTTAAATGAATGAATTAATAAATTGGGTAGGTATACTAATTGGGTAGGGTTTGTTGCTAAATAGTACGCCTAAGTATTTGATTATTTGCCGCAAAAATTTTGCCAAGATCTGAATATTACCCGATAAAAGCAGAAGGAGGCTTTTTAAGCGGCGAAAACCCGTCCACTGTAGGCTTCGTCGGCAACGGGACGATCCCAAAGTCATCTTCATCGAAAAAGTCTTGGAAATGAACACTAGGCTTAAACTCCTTACTGTCGTTGCCTGGTTTCTCTATCACTGGCTCTTCCTTCGACTCCGTCTTGTTACTATCCTCATTATTCAATGTTTGAGACAAGGAAGTGCCTATTTTTAAGGAGTCGGGATTCGTTTGATTGGCATAGTCGCTGGTGTTCTTCGAGATGGGGTAAAGCGTCGTGATGTTGTCGGGCTCCTCCTGAGTCTCTGTGACGCCGTAGCATGATACACTAGCCAGCAGCAGGAAGGTCCATATTGTTAACTGAAACAGTAAGACGGTAGATACATTTATTAGAGTAAACTAAGAACTTATACTGTTTGTCCGTCTGCTTGTTTGTCTGCAGCTTAGTTTAGTGGCTATGTTTATTTTCTACATTGTGCACGTTCACCGACTGTTGTTACTGTTTTACCTAGGTATTCTTCTAGTTCCTATTTTAATTTTTGACTTTTAGCTCGGTGTTGCCTTGTAAACCATTGGCATCTGACACGACACATGCTGAGTGGCATCCTTTTGGTGTTCAAATCCTTACTGTTTATACTTGTATTTATGGTTTTGTACTGTATGGCACCAAATAAACCATTCTTATTCTTATAATCCTGAAAATCCTGAAACTAAATGTCACGACACCGGGGATCGTAGACGAGGCGGGACTGTGGCCTCGCCCCTGCCGCGGCAAATACCTGCACGACGGTTACTTACTGATTTGGGTGAAAGTGGTTGCGTAAGAGCGTGTACGCGGGCCCATTGTGCGATGCCACGAATTTTCTCATGATTCATGATTTTTAGATGCGTTTAATTAAGAATGTTGTCGTTGTATTCTAGCCATTTTTTCCGCAACTCGACATCAATCGTGCCTATTTTGCGTGGTCCCAACGCTGGCCCAGTACTTGTTGGGGACTTCACATACACCCTTGAATTTCTTCGTAGGTGTCTGCAGGGTTCCTCACGATGATTTTATTTCCTTCACCGTACAGCACTTAAGATTATACTCAATTAAGAATGTAGATATTCAATTCAGTAGTAGGTTGTGCCCGCGACTTGTCTGCACACATACAGGCTATTTCCGCGATAAAAAATATCCTATGTCCTTTGTCTGATTTCAAATTTCCTTCATACCATATTAAATACACTTCATATTGTTTTTAATTAAAAAAAACCGGCCAAGTGCGAGTCGAACTCGCGCGCGAAGGGTTCCGTACCATTATCAATTTATTATTAAAAAAATACAGTTAAATCAACCTACCTCAAAAACTATAGAAGATAATTTAATCAAACTAAAAATCGTTGATAGAGTTTATTGATGTGCATAACATATATTTTTTTTAGAATTTTATATCGCGTAGTTTAAAAAATAGAGGGGGGGGACACATTTTTCTGACTTTGAGAGCTGATATCTCGAAAACGATTTGCTTAAACAAAAATAAGATTTATAAACCTTCATATAATTTTCAAAGACCTTTCCATTAATACCACACACGCTTATATACAACTAAAAAAAAAAAAATATCCCTCAGTTACATGTATGGAGGGCCCCCACCGCAATGGTTTTTTTTACAATTTAGTATCATAATTCTGTAGCGGTTTATACAACACATATCCTTACCAAATTTCGTTACTGTAGCATTTATAGTTTCCGAGTAAATCGGCTGTGACAGACGGACAGACGGACAGACGGACAGACGGACATGACGAATCTATAAGGGTTCCGTTTTTGCCATTTTGGCTACGGAACCCTAAAAATATGTCGACATACTTATTAGAGTGCACCCTAACCATCTGAATTTTGTTTTTCACCACACTGCTTGGAAACAGGCTTGTTTATTGTCCATTAATTTCAGAGCGCGGAACTGCGTTTTAAAGGTACCTACTCTAGAGTGCAAAGTAACTTTTTTATAGGTAATCTTTTGCACAGCCTAAAGCAATAAATCAATAATATATTCTGCCTAAAAATGCAATGAACATTTTGCCATTGAATGTGTAGATTCAAAACACGTTAAATTTAAGTAAGTAAGATCACACAGTTTCTTGATTTTTTATTATATGTTTATTACCTACTTTTAATGAAGACCAAATTGGAATACGCCATTTTAACCATATTTTGGTGCGAGGTATAATGCCTGCACTGGGTTTCGAATAACAGTTTACATAGACGCTAATAACGTAAAAACTTCTTATTATTCTCACAAATTGATCAGAGAGGTAATAGTACATTGTGCATCAAGGGAGGTAAGTACGGAATTACTAACGAGAGTGTTAGAAGCCCGACGCCATTAGGCGGAGGGCTTTTATGACTCGAGTTAGTATTCCGCTTACCGACCGTGATGCATACAATGTTTTTCATCACACTTGCCAACCAAAAAATAAGTTTTAAGACATAATATTATTAAATGACGTACTGACATTTCTATTACTCCCTAGGGAATTTCACTTTTCTATTATTCCCGCTAAGCGCGCAAGCAATGGCGCGCTTAGACAGCAAGTGTGATGAAAAGATAGTTACCCCACGATTTTAGCATGATTCGATCAAAAAAAGCCGAAACAAGGACAAATAATTGTAATCAAACAATGGAAACAAACACTATGCTTAAGTTAATCGGAATTTAACCTGATCATGGCAACTCTCGTGCATTTTTGCCAGGTTTTTGAACCGGTATGGCATACCAGTGCAATTATACTTTTGGTACAGGTGTTTCTTTGGAAGAAAATACTCTCGCTCGGAGGAAAGTTCATTCTCTAGAAACTTGCTGTTTTGTGGGACTTCGTGACTGATCGTTGAGAGATATTAAAAGAATACATTTTTTCCTTGATATTTAGAGTTCCGCACCGCAGTAAACTAGGAACCCTTATAGTTTCGCCATGTCCGTCTGTCCGTCCGCAGCATAGCTCAGTGGCCATTAGTACTAGAAATATGCAATTTGGTCAAGCTGACAAAGTGTTAAAAAGTAGAATACTTTTAAAATAAAACTATTTAGAATATAATCGGCCCAGCCGTTTTTGGATAACCACGGAAGCCTACACTGAGCATGGCCCGACATGCTCTTGGCCGATGTATGGCCGTAACTCCCATTAGACCGTATCTGATCCGAGTTATGCTATGCGTTAGGTACTGCGTCAAGTCTCGGTCATGCTTTTGTAGAAAAAAGCTCTCTCCACTGTGAATAAAATTTAAGTATTGTTTATGTAGTATTTTATTATGTAGGTAGACCTATGTAGAGTATAACGCAACAATATATGCCATACTAAATATAGGCATGTTATGCTCGTTATTTCGTAACAAGTTCGTCATACCGTCTTTATGGGAGGATTCTTTCGATAGCTATTACTTATCTATGCCCTTGACAAATCGTAGTATCTATCTAGTATCTACTTACCTACTAACAGCAAAGATCTAAATATCGCTTGTAAATCTAATACGGGCGATCAATTAAGCCAGGCATGGCATTCATCAGTGTAATCATTTCATTTATTGCACAAAAATCATGGATTACGAGGTTTTTTTTTAAGTTACACTTCATTTTTTAAGATTTTCGGAGCAGCAATGTAAATACGAACATATGTTATTATTGATATGGCAGTTATGTCATCTACTTTTGGAATTAGCTGTCAACGAGCGTTTAACTTGAGTATGTTGCTCTACATTGCGCGCCGAATTATTTTGTATGGATAATTTTGTTGCTCTAATTTTAAGTAAAAGTTATCTAAATGTACTTATTATGTCCTAAACTAACACCCTTTAAGAGTTTCGCCCGTATTAGACTTACACCCTGTATATGTACGAGCAGTTATGATAAAGTAACTAAGTCATCTTATCGTTTACCTTAGTAGATAAATGATTATTTCTGATAAACAGATATTTTAGAAAGATGACAAGTATTATACCGACACTTCGGGAACCTTTAACGCGTCGAAATTTCATTACTCTTAGTTTAGATTATTCAGTGTAGCAGTCGAGTTACAAGATTTGATTAAAGTGATAACGATTTCCGTTTCCTAACTAAACAAAATTTTCATTGGTCACCTATTTTGGTCTTCTATATTTTTCAGTATTCTACTCCATTGCTTTAATTTTTCCGAAACTCCTTGCATAATGTATTCTCATACCATTATAAATTAATCCCATCAAAAACAATACTTGTCAAAAAAAACCAAGACTCGCAACTCAGTTGTTCTGCGGTAAAAAGTTGTGAGATCCATGTAATACCAAGTCGGTGATTAATTTATTCAGTCTCTACTTAAGCGACTTTCTGTCTTAATACGTCCAGTCTCTTAAGACCACGATCGTGGTCCATAACATCATTGAAAATCAATTGTGTCTGGAATCTCCGTACTCGAAGCATTAAGTTGTTACGTAATAATTAACAGCGTCTTATACTGACGCATATCAATATTAAAATTATTTAATGTTTTATATAAATATATTGAGACTTGGCCATCGCCTGAAAACACATGTAAATTCTATCGCCTGAAAACACGTGTAAATTCAATTATTTAGTGAATGGTTACTGAAAATTTCAGTCTTCTAGTTTTATCCACAACGATGTTTCAGGGGGTCGAAAAATGCCTGAATTGCTTCGAGAAAAGGATGGTACGGCCGTGACGCTTTTTTGTTCGACTTGGTGGGTGTCCCCAGATATACATACAAAAAATATTAACAACAACAATTAATAGCACAATCTTTCTGCTTTAAATACCTTAAGGTTGACTGGTAGAGAAACTAGAGAAATGCGTTATGGCATTTAATAATGAAGTTTAAATCAATAAATAATATATATGAATACCTACAGAAACAGAATAGTACCAACCCTAGCACAACAACATTCGCAAACATAATTACCTACGTAATAGAATGAATTGATAGAGCACACTTTCGCGACCTAACTCCTCATAATCACGGTAAACTGAACCTTAAGTATTTTTTCATCACACCTGTTCGGTAAGCGCCGGCATTTCTGTTATAAAAAATATAAATTTAAGTCATCATTTTGAGAAATGATTTAGACCATTTTAGAGTAGTTTTGTGAAAACATATTGTTTCATTTACTTTTTTTGCCTCACAGGTGTGATGAAAAACATTGTTCGGCTTGCAGTCGTTCACAATTTCTTATTTACCGCCCTTAATACACAAGGTAACTATGAACGTCTCAAGGAGTGTTTGATTAGATGAAATGTACTTAGGCAAGAATGGTGCAACTGCAAACTATTAATTCACACCATTCTGATGATTCCGGATATCTATTATTACGGTTTTATAATGAAAGGGATTCAAGCGGTTTATGATAGTCAGTATAGTCACGCGTTTACCGTTTATCGTGCTACTCCTCACGTTCACACTTGCACACTTGTTGGAACCTGACGGCAATAACGGCAAACGATTAAAATACGTGCTATCATAAGCCTGATGTCGTAGTTATAAAACACGACATGGAAAAAAAAACATTAGTGTAATTTTAGATAAATCTGAGTGCAACGACTAAAATTTACTCGGATATAAAATAAAATAATGGATGTATGTTCGATCATAAGTTGAATTATCTTTCCAACTGATAGAAGTTTATTAGGTAGGTACTTTGTTATCATTTCTAGGAGTCTTCTATGACGCAATTACGAGTAGATCTTATCAACCAGTGATTACATTGTAAATATTATCGATATGCAGGTAGCTAAGTCATGCAGCTTCTAAGGAAATATTTCCTGGGTGGTTTCCATAACGCACAAATGCGATTCAGTTTAGGTCGAGAAAAAGGCACAAGGCTATACGAGCCGTATATCTCTGTCCCTTTCCCTGAACCTACACTGAATCGCATTAGTACGTCATCGCAACATTGGTATGGTACGTCTTTACAATATTTACCTACTGTTTCTACAGCTTGTTTTTTTTGTCCGGCCATGCCATTGATATAAGATGGGCCACGCCCTCTCTGTCATCTGTTTCACCATGGTAACAGACGCCGCACGCGACCGTTGTAAAATTATTGTTTCAGGCGTCTATATGAAGGGTCCACGGGAAAAACATGATCAGTGCTTAAAAAAATCATGACAAATTCACACCTTATTCTGTTAAAAGTAAGGTGGTTTTTTCGTCTGTAATTTGAATTGACTAGACATGTTCTTTCCGTGGACCCTTCATATCTTAGGCTACAGTTACCGCTTGTCATAGGACGGGCTGTGTTTGTTTGCCACCAACATAAAATTTACCTATTGTAAGAGCTTTACGGCTTTACGCATCTACTGATGTACCTAGTAAATACTGTAACCGCTCACTTGCTTCATGTAGCTTTTGTTACATGTCATCACTCTTATAAAATTTAACATAGACACGTCTATCGCAAAAATCAAAGCAAGTTTGTGGATAAATAGCTACTTTTTTCAACAAACAACGGTACTAAACATGACAACGGTATTTTAAAACCGGGATCAGAAGGGGATTCGAAACTTTTGTTGACACAAAAACATGACAACATTTACCAAGAAAAGAGTTGTTTATAGATGTAGTGAGTGACTAATTAAGTATTGTCTGTAAGTCTCTGCACTTATAGCATGAATAGGTATATGAATATAACTATGAATGTATCCTAGAATTCCTAGATTGACTTATACACTGTTGTGTCAACAGTACTTTCGAATCCCATTCTAGGGTGAATATGCCCGCCTTCCACTGAGAGCGGAGCAGACTCATTAATGGTTCCGTTTCACGTTCATCGCTCGCTAAGCACTAGTATTCAGATAACGGCTGCGAGTCACAGCAGCAGTGAAACCTCATGTCAAGAAATAACGAAAATTCTTCTAGAACTTGAGACACTTGTGATAACCTTTAGAAAATATAAAGCAATAACGTTATTTTTATTAATTATATTTTGATGGCAAATAATCACACCGACCATCCAATAGTAAGCGGTAACCTACGGTGGTCTCTGACGAGTAAAAGCGATATTTTAAAATTGTCGCACCTGTTTAAGTTATGGTTAAGAAATGAAATATGGACACACTTATAATTTTTATACATTTAATTAAATATTTAAAATAAAAAGTGACTTACCATCATGCGGCACCCACGTATGAACTAAATTACTTTTCCCAAACGTCATACTTATAACCTCCATTGTCACCCTACGTGCACAGAGAAAAGGGCAGCTATTGCAATTTTTATCACAATACACGCGAGACTTACGCTCACCAAAACCAGAATACTTAAATACCTAACTAAATGAGGAGTGGACGTAGTTACTTGAGTATTCTAGTTAAATGCCTACGAACAAATAAAACATGGAAGCCGCACGCTGAATATTATTTGATAATTATCACCCCTCTTCAATTTATCACGGTCATGAATATAAGGAGGATCCTCTCAATGGATCGAAACATCGAACAATTATTCACTTGGCCTAATTTACTTGATTAACCCGTTTCGCTAAATAAATATTTAAAAACGTGGAGACGTATAAATCATAGTTAACACCTTCGCGGACACTCAACGCCTATATGCGTAATCTCATTGTTTTTTCTATTGTGTCTGGAGTAGTGTCCGCGAATGTGTTAAACTGGTTACCGTGATCGTTCAATTCATCTGCTCAAAACGCGACATGAATAGTGGAAAAGGCGATTTTCCGGCGAGCGAACAGGCGTGCGCGCACGCATTGTCTTTGCTAATGGGAGATTGCCGGTTTACTCACGCTTCTGAGTTATGTAATTTTCTGAAGGCACACCGTGCCTGTAAATGACAAATGACAACTAACATTGTTTTTAAACGGTTTTTATTAACTTCACCGCGTATCAACTGTCGTCGATGCTTCAAATCTTGTGATCGATTTTTCGACCACTTCTACTGCACCGAAATCAATAAAATTTGGAACTCTTATCAAGTCCCCATGACAATGCAATATTATAATATTTGTATCCTTGTATCCTCAAAGCCTGATGCTGCAGACGTACTGCTTACCTTAACCGAGAGTGTTAGACACGTGAAAATGAAAGTATAGCATGTTTGGCATAATCAAATACTAACAGCCTGATCTTGACTTCCAACTCCTCACTCCTGATGCTGCAGTACTGCCCACAATAACCGCAAGGCTTATCTTTTATCGATATCTTGATTTTAAAGAAGTTCTTTAGATATTAAGTAGAAACATCCGAAATTTATACTAACTTCCAACTCCTCAAATCTGATACTCCAGTGTTACTGCCTGCCACAACCGCTAGGTTTAGGTATATGTAGATTTTGAAGTTCTGCTTTAGATATTTGGTAGAAACATACGGATTTAATTAGCATCATCATCATCATCATATCAGCCGAAAGACGTTCACTGGTGAATATGGGGCTCGCCCAAAAGATTGCAACAAGGACCGGCCCTGTGCCAGCCGCATCCAGACCTTCACCAGAATCAATTCAATCTTCAATGAATCACATAGGGCGAGCCGTCGGGCCTGCGGCCCTCCAGCTAATAGAGTGACAGCGTTAGTGGATCACGTAGGGCGAGCCGTCGGGCCTGCGGCCCTCCAGCTGATAGAGTGACAGCTTGAATGAATCACATAGGGCGAGCCGTCGGGCCTGCGGCCCTCCAACTGATAGAGTGACAGCGTGAGTGGATCACGTAGGGCGAGCCGTCGGGCCTGCGGCCCTCCAGCTGATAGAGTGACAGCGTGAGTGGATCACATAGGGCGAGCCGTCGGGCCTGCGGCCCTCCAGCTGATAGAGTGACAGCGTGAGTGGATCACGTAGGGCGAGCCGTCGGGCCTGCGGCCCTCCAGCTGATAGAGTGACAGCGTGAGTGGATCACGTAGGGCGAGCCGTCGGGCCTGCGGCCCTCCAGCTGATAGAGTGACAGCTTGAATGAATCACATAGGGTGAGCCGTCGGGCCTGCGGCCCTCCAGCTGATAGAGTGACAGCGTGAGTGGATCACATAGGGCGAGCCGTCGGGCCTACGGCCCTCCAGCTGATAGAGTGACAGCGTGAGTGAATCACGTAGGGCGAGCCGTCGGGCCTGCGGCCCTCCAGCTGATAGAGTGACAGCTTGAATGAATCACATAGGGCGAGCCGTCGGGCCTGCGGCCCTCCAGCTGATAGAGTGACAGCGTGAGTGGATCACGTAGGGCGAGCCGTCGGGCCTGCGGCCCTCCAGCTGATAGAGTGACAGCGTGAGTGGATCACGTAGGGCGAGCCGTCGGGCCTGCGGCCCTCCAGCTGATAGAGTGACAGCTTGAATGAATCACATAGGGCGAGCCGTCGGGCCTGCGGCCCTCCAGCTGATAGAGTGACAGCGTGAGTGGATCACATAGGGCGAGCCGTCGGGCCTACGGCCCTCCAGCTGATAGAGTGACAGCGTGAGTGAATCACGTAGGGCGAGCCGTCGGACCTGCGGCCCTCCAGCTGATAGAGTGACAGCTTGAATGAATCACATAGGGCGAGCCGTCGGGCCTGTGGCCCTCCAGCTGATAGAGTGACAGCGTGAGTGAATCGCGTAGGGCGAGCCGTCGGGCCTGCGGCCCTCCAGCTGATAGAGACACAGCGTGAGTGGATCGCGTAGGGCGAACCGTCGGGCCTGCGGTCCTCCAGCTGATAGTGACAGCTTGAATGAATCACATAGGGCGAGCCGTCGGGCCTGCGGCCCTCCAGCTGATAGAGTGACAGCATGAGTGAATCGCGTAGGGCGAGCCGTCGGGCCTGCGGCCCTCCAGCTGATAGAGTGACAGCGTGAGTGAATCTTGTAGGGCGAGCCGTCGGGCCTGCGGTCCTCCAGCTGATAGAGTGACAGCTTGAATGAATCACATAGGGCGAGCCGTCGGGCCTGCGGCCCTCCAGCTGATAGAGTGACAGCGTGAGTGAATCGCGTTGGGCGAGCCGTCGGGCCTGCGGCCCTCCAGCTGATAGAGTGACAGCGTGAGTGGTTCGCGTAGGGCGTGCCGTCGGGCAAGCAACCCTCCAGCTGATAGAGTGACAGCGTGAGTGTTTCGCGTAGGGCAAGCCGTCGGGCCTGCGGCCCTCCAGCTGATAGAGTGACAGCGTGAGTGGTTCGCGTAGGGCGAGCCGTCGGGCCTGCGGCCCTCCAGCTGATAGAGTGACAGCGTGAGTGGTTCGCGTAGGGCGAGCCGTCGGGCCTGCGGCCCTCCAGCTGATAGAGTCACAGCGTGAGTGGAACGCGTAGGGCGAGCCATCGGGCCTGCGGCCGTCCAGCTGATAGAGTCGCAGCGTGAGTGGATCGCGTAGGGCGAGCCGTCGGACCTGCGGCCCTCCAGCTGGTAGAGAGACAGCGTGAGTGGTACGCGTAGGGCGAGCTGTCGGGCCTGCGGCCCTCCAGCTGACAGAGTGACAGCGTGAGTGAATCGTGTAGCGCGAGTCGTCGGGCCTGCGGCCCTCCAGCTGATAGAGTCACAGCGTGAATGGAACGCGTAGGGCGAGCCGTCGGGCCTGCGGCCCTCCAGCTGATAGAGTGACAGCGTGAGTGAATCGCGTAGGGCGAGCCGTCGGGCCTGCGGCCCTCCAGCTGATAGAGTGACAGCGTGAATGAATCACATAGGGCGAGCCGTCGGGCCTGCGGCCCTCCAGCTGATAGAGTGACAGCGTGAGTGGTTCGCGTAGGGCGAGCCGTCGGGCCTGCGGCCCTCCAGCTGATAGAGTGACAGCGTGAGTGGTTCGCGTAGGGCGTGCCGTTGGACCTGCCGGTTGATGAGACTGAGAGTATGAGTATACTCCTCGGGTTCGCGTCGGGCGAGCCGTCGGGAATACGGCCCTCCGGTTGATAGGCTGACAGCGTAAGTGGTTTGCGTAGGACATGCACTCGGACCTGCGGTCCTCCAGTTAATGGACAGAGAGTGTGAGTCTCTCGGATTCACGTAGTGCGTGCCATAGTGCCGTCAGACCTGTGGCCCAACGGTTGATAGATTGCATGGATTGACCCTTATAGGCCTCGGTTCGCGTCGGACTTTCTGTCAGACCTGCGGTCCTCAGGTCGGTCGACTGAGAGAATGAGTTCATATTTTATAGTGTCGAAATTCGACTTGTATAATGTGAACAATATAAATATTTAAACTTGGTTTTCGCAATAAACCAAATTGATTGATATATTTCTTATTGTCAGATCTCTGTTATCTAAGGTACTTATTGTATGAATAATACGTCCATTTGAGACACTTCGGGCATTCAAGCTTACATTAACCACGGCCAGCCTTTGGTTTTCATTTGTCGATCGAGATATTTAATAAAAAAAAAATTGTGTCGGATTTCTAAAAATATCTATTCATCAGAGATTCGCCTCCCATAAAATAATGTCCATTACGTTTACATAGTGTCCTGATTCGTGATGAAAGCGTGAGAGTTTAAACGCTGCTTAGCATGCATAATTGTACGAGTATTACATATTACCAACAACATCTTTGATCTAGAATAAATAGGTATGGTATAGGAAATTAACTTAACAATTGTACTAAAAACTTGAAAATAAAATAAGTAAAAAAAGTTTTAAGATAAACGGTTTTTATTGCACCAAAAACTAGAAAATAAAAATTTGTTATAACTAACCATAGATGCTACTTTCTGTAGATTACTCACGTGAAACTATTATCACTGTAGTCTTCCCAAGTCGGATGCAGAAAGCTACGTTTAGCCTCTATGTCAGTGGATTAAAAAGCGTTACCTAATCGGAAACTTTTACCAAACTAAAATAAAAACGTGGGGCGTTATTATAAAGAAACAAACAAGTTTAAAATATGTAATTGTAGCTTTAATTTTGCAAGTAATCGTCCATCTGTTCCATCTCTTCTGCAGAGGTAAATATCTTTTATAAAGGCCAGAAAAAAACTTATTACACTATTGCTGTCTTGATTTCTATGTGTGTTCTTAAATAACTATAGTGACTTAATCACAATTGCGTACGCCCCACGTTTTTATTTCAGTTTGGTAAAAGTTTCCGATTAGGTAACGCTTAATCCACTGTTTGTACTCGTTCTCGTATTTTGTGCTTAGGTATCCTTACAATTCAAACTAAATTAGTACGCCAAACCATCAAAGACTACAGCTGCGGTAATTTTCAATGCATAACAAGTATAGGTATAATAAGACATAGTTGCTTGTATACGATATTCGCAAATATTTATCCTATGTTCATATTTTCTACTAACACTATACTGATAGTACCATCAATCAGATATTCACATTATTTTATCGATTTGGAACAGGGACTCTCGACCGTATTTAGCTCAATTTTTAGTTTAATTTACCCTGCACTATACACGGTGGAATTTAATCGGTGAACAGGAACCCATTTTTCTAATTCAGTAATCGATGGCGGTCACGTTTATGTAGTACTTAAGTGGAACCAAGTTTTTTTTTAGCATAATTTTTTTTTATGTTGAAATTAAAATTTATTGTCACCCTACTAATGGTTTAGTCTGAAAAGTTTAATACCTCTTTTCAAACTATCAGCCATAGAAACTTAAAACATAAATGAGCAATAACCACTCACAAGCTTTAATTTTTGCGATAGACTCTATTCCTATGTAAAATAAAAGCGATGCATGGCTGATAGTTTGAAAAGAGGTATGAAACTTTTCAGACTAAACCATTAGTAGGGTGACAATAAATTTTAATTAAAGTTTAATTTCAACATAAAAATTTGTTATGCTAAAAAAAAAACTTGGTTCCACTTAAGTACTACATTAACATGACCGCCATCGATTACTGAATTAGAAAAATGGGTTCCTGTTCACCGATTAAATTCCACCGTGTATTATCGCTTTCCCCAAGAAGTGAGCATTGGTCAAGGTTATACGTTGGTTATTATTGTCGGTGCGCTAATGCATGCACCTTCCTTTTTTCATAGCAACATATTTACATCATTTTATGCATATACTATTGTATTATGCAACCGATACAGGCACGAAATGCCACACATTGTTAAGTAACATATTAAATCGCGATTTCGATATAATTACACTCACAGAGACATGGCTATGTGATGGAATATTCGACTCGGAATTTTGCGACTCGCGATATGACATATTCCGTCTAGACCGGGATTTAGAACTTTCTGGTAAAAAAACAGGTGGGGGGGTTGTTATATGTGTTAAGCGCGGTTTTAAATGCCTACGCTCCTCTAGAATGGGCTTGTCCGCCTTCGGAAATATTATGGGTAACCATTCCATCCCGGTATATAAGTGCTGATACCGATTTACATGTTGCATGTACTTACATACCGGGACATTATTCTACTCAAATTCGTGACATCGATGCCTTTTTGTGTACAGTCGACAAAATTTTTAATCATGTTAATAATTACCACTGTTTAATTTTAGGTGATTTTAATTTACCCTGTATTACATGGGGAAGCAAAGGCCCAGTGGTATTAAATCAAGGCGCCTCAGAAACACAAAATTGTGCATATCGTTTAATAGATAAACTAAGCTTACTCGGTTTCACTCAACACAATACCCTAACTAACTCACATGGCAACGTCCTTGATTTAGCGTTTAGCAATTTCCCTCTAAACTTGATTGAGTCTGACTCGCCTCTTTTACCTCTGGATTGTTTCCACCGTGCATTTACGATCGACGCCTCTGATATATCTATTGAACCTATGAGGCCCAATATACGCACCCGAATCGTATATAGCAGGGGAGACTACACCGCTATTAACAAATACCTAAACAGCGTGGACTGGCACACTGAACTAACTGATCATAGTCCCGACGTTGAAACAGCCGTCAAAACACTTTACAGTCACCTTTCAATATGTATAAATAAATACATACCAAAAAAAAACACAACATCTCATCGAACATATCCAGTATGGTATACTAGTGCACTAATAAAAGTTATACGCGAAAAATCAAAGGCCCACTCTCGATGGAAACATTACAATAACCGGTTGGACTACTCTGAATTCTCATTACTTAGGACAAGACAAAAAAACCTGGAGGCTGAATGTTATAAAACTTATGTTAAAAAAATGGAAGCTAATATTAAACGCGATCCGAAACAGTTCTGGTGTTTCGTAAAGTCTAAACGTAACTGCCCGAATTATCCTAAATATGTTACTTATCAAGGGCATAAACATACTACTCCTGCAGGTATAACAACAGCATTTAATGAGTTCTTTCACAGCGTATTTGTCCCCCCTGCAACAGAGTATCCCACAATTACCTTGTCCCCACCACAGTCAGGTGCTATTAATCACACCTCCTGCCTAAGACTCTGCATTGAAGAAATTAATTTGGCCTTAAAACATCTTAATCCCAATAAAGGTGCGGGGAGTGATAATATACCATCATTATTCATCACTCGCTGTCACACTTCCCTGGCTCTTCCACTCTTTATCATCTATAATAGGTCGTTATCAGAAGGCACTTTTCCCCAATTATGGTAACAGGCACACATAGTACCCATACATAAAAAAAGCTCAAAGCTCAACGTAGAAAACTATAGACCGATTTCTATATTGAATGTGTTTAGCAAAGTATTCGAAAAGTTAGTATACAATACATTCTACTCCACCATTGTCACTAGCATACCGGTCGAACAGCATGGGTTCCTTAAACATAGATCAACAGCGTCCAATTTAACTATTTTTACTAACTACCTACTTAACAAAATGGAGACCAGTGGTCAAGTGGACGTGATATATACCGTTTTCGAAAAAGCTTTCGACCGAGTAGATCATCTAATCCTTCTCCAGAAACTCGCACACCTGGGAATACAAGGAGACCTGCTTCGGTGGATCAAGTCTTATCTTTTAAATCGGTCCCAAGCAGTTGTTGTGGGTGGTTATCGCGCAGACTTTGTGAATATTAGCTCTGGAGTCCCGCAAGGGTCTCATTTGGGTCCCCTTCTATACAATATATATTTATATGATATCTACACATGCTTTAAGCACTCCCAATTCCTCATGTACGCTGATGACACTAAGATTTTTTCCGAAATTCGTACGCTTTCACACTGTCAAAACCTTCAGGCAGACTTGGACCGGCTTTCTGACTATTATTTAGTTAATAGAATAAAGATTAACGTCACGAAATGCGAGCTCATATCCTTCACTCGTAAACGTACCAGTTTAATGTACCCTTACTGCATACAAGGTTCTTCCATTGCAAGGACACAGTCTATTCGGGATCTGGGTGTTCAATTAGATAGTAAGCTGACTATGAGGGAACATATTCGATGGCAAAAAGCGAGAACGTAGTAACCGCCAAAATGCAAACTTTTCACCAGAGCCAAAAAACTTTTCGATTTCAAGAAAAAAAATCATAACTCTTTCATTTATGAACAATAATTAAAAAATTAAAAAACAAGACTGCCGTTTTAAGCGAACTGAAAAGTAACAAATAATTCCTTCTTCAGGTTATATACATATTCATTTATTCATAAAATTACAATATTTATGTACATAGATTAAATCTAACTAATCTACTTAACCTAACCTATATCTAAGATTGGCCCTTGTGGCATTGTACCGAGGATACTGGCGGCATTTCCTCGCTGTATCGCAATACTGATGCGTTGTGCGAGGAAGTCGCCAGCTCTTCGGTCTCTAGTTACATCAACCAGACGTTTCGCGATCTCAGCAAACAATTTGCGTGCGCTGGGGCCCCAAGAACCTAAAGTTTCTACACCAAACGGTACAAAATCGTACTCTTTGCCGAGGCCCTTATATTTATTACGTTTTAAAAAATTCGGCATTTTCAGCCGCAGCGGCTGCCTTAAACGTAGTTCGTTGAAGATGGGACGGTGCCAGGGTATCTACGCAAGTAGCATCCCATACCAACATCCGTCCCAAGCTCCAAGGAACCAAAGACACACCATCAGGTCTCTTACCATCATCCCTAATAATACCAGTAGGCTCAAGAAGAGCAGGTACGTTGATCGTGGCAAGAGACCTGCAGATTATGTCGTTAAGCGTCGCATGTCTGGAAATACGGCCTGCGCTTTTTTGACAACTTAGTCCGTGGTGTCCCAGTCGGTCCACGTCTGTGCCACAACAGCATAAGTGAGGGGTACATACCGCGGCCCCGAGTCTCAGGCCGGTTGCGAGCCTAAGAGAGGCCGGATCCAGGAAAGTACCAGTACTAGCCGAAGGATGGGCATGCAGCCAGTAACCAGCTTCCCGGGTTCCGACCGCCAAAAGTCTCGCACGATCTGGACCTGCAGAGCTGTTTAGAAGAGAATTGTATGTTAGATCACAATACACATTGTCCCAGCTCCTTTGCGATTTTAGGTTGTCAGGAAAATTTTTAGAAGGGCAAGCAATTTTGAATGCATTTTTGGCGTCCTCCAAACCCGCAGTCTCA
>JALPQI010003058.1:0-17442 GCA_025490895.1 Thaumatotibia leucotreta
GCTCCCTGGGTGGGACCTATGGTCTCGTGTCGTATACCATCGTATAGGGTCTGGTCCCAAACAGGGAGGAAAAATCCGAAACCTGGTCTACCTCGAAAGACCGTCTTTTCGATCGACGGCCTGGCCAAACGGTAGCACCTGGGTGGAGGGTGGTCTACCAAATGTCATAGGGAACTGCCGGCAGTTTCTGAAGCCGCAAAAATTTTTGGCAAAAAGTAAAAAAAATTTTGCACCCGATTTTCAAGTTGGTCCTTCGAGCCGGATTTTTTCGTGGTAGGTCTTTTGGAGGTCGTAGATTAGAAAAATATTTTTTTTGTAATTTTGGAATCCAAGATGGCCGCCGTAGGGCCCGTCAAAGTTTGTATGGCAACTTTTAAACGGGGGGAGATAGGTGGGGGGTGCTCGACCAAATGTCATAGAGGACCCCGAGAGCTATTCGATGAAAAAAAAAAAATGGCAAAAAACTTTTTTTTTTTTTTTCAAAAATTTCAAAATGATCCTAGCGGGCCAGAAATCGCTGTGCGTAATAGTCGGGCCCCCGAGATTAGAAAAAAATTTTTTTTGGATTTTTTGCGCAAAAAAAAATTTGTATGAATTTTTCGAAATAATGACCCGAGCGCGCTAAAATTTTGCATAGGCGCACTTTTGGGGCTTGAGAGTAATAATCGAAAAAAAAATTTGGGAAAAAAATTCAAGATGGCGGCGCCCCAGGGCAAAAACAAAATTTATGGATTGGGCCAATTTTTTTTGCCTTTTTTGAAACTGTTGGTGGGCTCTTAGGGTTTTGAAATTTTATTAGTATGATAAAGTTGGGCTCTGGATTGGACAGAAAATATTTTGGACTTTCTGAAAATCAAGATGGCCGCCGTATGGGTGTTCAAACTTTGTATGGGAACTTTTGAACGGAGAAAGAAAGGTGGGGGGTGCCCGAACAAATGTCGTACAGTATTCCAAAAGCCACCAGATGGATAAAAAATTTTTGCAAAAAAATTTTTTTTTACTTTTTCTCCAAAAAATTTTTTGATCTGATCGGTTTAGAAATCGCTGTGCGTGACTTTTGAGGTCTCCAAATTCTGAAAAAAATTTTTTTTAGATTTTTTGCACAAAAAAAAATTTGTATGGATTTTTCGAAATAATGACCCGAGCGCGCAAAAATTTTGCATAGACGTACTCGGGAGGCCCGAAAGTAATATTCGAAAAAAAAATTTTGAAAAAAATTCAAGATGGCGGCGCCCCGGGACAAAAACGAAATTTCATGGATCGGGCCAATTTTTTTTTCCCATATTGAAACTGTTGTTGGGCTCTTAGGGTTCTGAAATTTTCACGGTAGGATAAGATTGGGCTCTTAATTGGACGAAAAGTGTTTTGGACTTTCTAAAATTCAAGATGGCCGCCATATGGTCGTTCAAAGTTTGTATGGGAACTTTTGAACGGAGAGAGATAAGTGGGGGGTGCTTTAGCAAATCTCATAGAGATTCTCAATAGCTATTCAAAAAAAATTTTTTTGGATTTTTTGGACAAAAAAAAATTTGTATGGAATTTGCCTCTGAGAAAAAAGTTAGTATGGGAACTTTTCAACGGAGAGAGATAGGTGGGGGGTGCTTTAACAAATCTCATAGAGATTCTCAATAGCTATTCAAAAAATATTTTTTTGAATTTTTTGGACAAAAAATAATTTGTATGGAATTTCCTCAGAGGCGCCCAGCTAAGGCCGAAAGCCGAGCTCCCTGTAGGACCATAGGCCCAAAGCGTCGCATAGCGAGGCCGTAGGCCGAGCTGCCAGAGCCCAGCGCTTCCATACTACATAATGGATTAGTGAGGGTAGTCACGGTAAATTAAAATTAATAAAAAAAAACTATTTCCGCGCAACCATGGCCCAATCGCGGCTTATCAATCTTGGTATATTAGCCATCGAACACGAGGTAATACAACGATATAAATTTCGATGAAGTTATTGCTGAGTTTGCAGTTGCCAAAGTAGGAAACAAGAATTTTTTATTGTATAACAATTAATAATAATATAAAAAAATAATAAATTATTAATAAAAAAATAAATTATTTTTGTCTTATTAATTATTGCGTTTTGTTATTTTTTCAATATTATAAATAATAAATTATCCATATCCTTGATCATATAAAATTTATTTTCCTTCCTTTTTACTTTCATTGGGGTGACACCACCAGCTTCCACACCGGGGGCCACCCAAGATAGCTACGTCACAATCAGCGGCTCACAAAACAGAGCCGCGGGAGGTCCAGAACATTGCCAGATCCAATATAAATCTGTTAGATAGACGGGATAGACTACTGTTCCAATTAACTGCTTTAATAAGCGAACCGGAGGGCCAATGATTCGGCTCGAATTTTGTCTGCAAAGGCCGCAAGCTGATGTCCGCTCCGAACCTTTGGCCTTAATAACCCGAACTTTAATAAAAAAATTGAAAAGAGAGGTCAACAAAGAGAGAAAGAGGATTGTGTGATTGATTGGAAAATGTCCATTAATATAACTTGAGCCAAGATACTGGCAAAATTATCCTCAAGCGCTTTATTACCTATTGCTTAATTTGATACCCACCACACGCAAATTATACGCTACTTAATTGAAATATCAATAAGTAGGTACTTATAACAACATACTTACAAATGTTTTTGTAATAGAATATTTATAGTTTAACGTGAAACGTAGAATTTTCTAAAACAGGCAATGAAATATTTTTGTCATGTTCCTTATAATAGGCTATGACGTTTCATTCAGGTGCGACTAAGGACAAGAGGTCGTTTATGTGTTTTAATACAAAACTTGAAGGCGTAGGCCGGCTGTTAAACATGTTTGAGAAAAGCACTATACACACCTCAGCCGGAAATATCAGGTTGCCCGCCTCAGACCTATCTTAAACTGTTATAATGTATAATTGTAATATTGTAGCACCTATTCATCAATAATTTAGAAATATTGTTTTCTAAAATAAATAAAAAATAGTTCCAAGTCAATTCCCATGAACTTAACAAAGTTATAGTAATTAATTTTAATACCAGTGACTTTGCGCGCCTGTTTTATAGCTCAGTCTTCAGTTCGACGACCTTGTATTAGTCGTAATCCATTACAAAATCAATACTCTTCCAAATAAAATAGAATTCCAATATCTTAGGCCCAGGTGCCTATGAATAGTATGAATCTGACAGCTGTGTGGCAGAAAAAATGTCGAACACCGTCATTATAGAAATCATATTTATTATTTTTCTTTTAACTACTGTTCCTAATTTATTGATAAATATGTGCTATAATATTATGAGCATAATGTATGAGCTTCCTGATTTTTAGGTAATATAATTATTTAAAATAAACAAACTTTATTTCTGTCAGGAATGGTTTTACTGCTCACATAGGATTAGGGTTAATCAAGTTCATGTATTCAAGTCTGTTATACTTTGACGGTGAAAAACAAAAGAAAGGTGCTTTGCAGGCTAAGGCCTGACATTTCGTACGGAAATCCTTTAAATCATTGTTCGCTCGTAGAACCCGAAACTACGTACTTCCTTGATTGATTTGAGGTTCGTCATGTAAACATTTCATTGCAAGTTTGAAAAAAGATAACAACTTAGATAAATTAAACGAACTTTATTTCTGTCTTTAATGGGTTTATTGCTCACATAGGATTAGGGTTTTAATCTAAAGGGGGATCGCAGCCAGCATTATGGGAACTCTCCCGCAAGGTTCGCATCTCGGTGACCTTCAAGTAAGTAGTTACTTTTTGTAAGCATCTTCATGTATTTATTTACCTATTGTCTTCTATGTTTTTCATGAAATAAAAAATATAAATGAATTTCAAACCACAACTCAACATCTACTCATATATTAATGCTTACACAACAAATAATTTATATTTAAATTATGTTTATGTAACACCACATAGAATGCAGTACTTTTTAAATTTAGTCTGTTAAATCTGTTTTTGTTTCATGACCATGATCTAACAAGCTAAGGCTGATGAAGGCTTAAACAAAATGTAGATATACTTACATAATACCTATGTGATTCGCTGTTGCACTTTTAAGTTCATCAGATTATTCTCATAAGAATCTGGTGTCTGGTAAGAACCCAAGAGTATTTTCCATTAATGTGTCTACTTAATGTGTAATAATATTTTGACAGGCATTCTCTGGGCTACAATTTTAAATGACACAATTGTCTTTGTGGGCAGAGCCGATTGCTTGCATAAACTACGTGCCTTTCATGAAGTTTTTCTGTTATCAGTGATATATGATCGGGACCGAGACAAGTCGTATTCTTTCCAATCCGGGCCGTTTGGTGGAAATAGTGCTTCAATAATTAAAAAAAACCGGAGAAGTGCGAGTCGGACTCGCGCGTAAAGTGTTCCGTAGCATCATCATTATCATAAAAAAAAACGGTTAAATCAACCTGCCTCAAAAAGTATAAGAGATAATTTAATCAAACCAAAAATCGTGGAAATACTTTATATTACGCATAAAATATTTTTTTAGAATTTTATACCGCGTAGTTTAAAAAATAGAGGAGTAGGGACACACTTTTCAGACTTTGCGTGCTAAAACGGTTCGCTTAAATAAAATGTGACTTATAAACCTTTATATAATTTTCAAAGACTTTTCTATGATACCCCACACGTTTACATACATAAAAAAAAAATCAATCCCTCCGCTACATGTATGGAGGGCCCCAACCCCAATTTTTTTTACAATATTGTATCGCAATTTTGTAGCGGTTCAGTTAACACATATCCTTACCAAATTTCATTACTGTAACATTTATAGATTCCGAGCAAATCGGCTGTAACATCAGACGGACAGACGGACGGACAGACAGACATGCGGAATCTATAAGGGTTACGGAACCCTAAAAACTTGAAACCTGTAATCGCATAATGTATCGCTATGGTTACTTTTTGTGTAGCTAACTAGAGAGAAATGTATAATTGTTCGAATCCAAGAAATAATGTAACGTATTGTAATAAAACAGTATTACTAATATTTAATATAATAACAAAAACAACAAAAGTAAAACAATTAATTAACCATCAAATTTTACAAACAGACATTAAATTTAACTTTTCAAGGCTTGTAATAGTTTTTGTCATGTGTACAAAATGGACATTGTTACACGATTACCTTCCAACCTACATGAGTTTGACATAAAAATGTATTACCTACTTTTGCAGTTGACAGAAAGTTTTGATTACTTATGTGAGTTGAAATTGTCGTGTCTTTACGTTCAAATCTTCTCCTGAAAACTCACAACTGTTGTTACACGAAAAAAGCAGAAAAATAAAAAAATAATGTTGCGAAAAATTGTCTGCCCATAGAAAATTTGAACCAGCGTATAATAATAGTTAATTACTATATTATCAGTAAATAACAATGGTTTCTATGCCAACTATACAGTAATTTGATACTTACTATACGCTAATTCTTAAGAAATGATGGGTTTTTTCCAATTTGCAGTGGGCAGTTTCCAGATATACTCACAGGCACGGGATACACCCATTTGCGAGAATTTCATTTGCTATAATTTTAATTGTCATCCTATTCAACAACCATGATATCATAACATCTTAAATCATACTTATTGTTTACTATATTAATTGTGACGTGTGGTGACGGCAGTAAGAATACATTTGTCACCACCCCAACTCCTCCTGCGGGTGTCGTAAGAGTCAACTAAGGGATTGAAGTGCCACTGACCACTATTTGATAAATATTGATGATGAACAGCAGCGTCATAGTGGACACATTACTATTATCGCCAATCCGCTTGCCCAGCGTGGCGATTATGGGATCAAGTTATATAATGTTACCAGGAAACTGTTATCAAAAAGTAGGTTAGGTTAGGTTGGAACTGTGACTCTTCACAAAATGAAACTGCTGTCAGTAAATAGGTTAGGTTAGGTTAAAATGTGACCCGTTAGAAAATAAAACAGCTATCAGAAAGTAGGTTAGGTTAGGTTAGAACTGTGACCGTTTAGAAAATAAAAACTGCGATCAGGAAGTAAGTATGTTAGGTTAGGTAAGAACTGTGACCTCCTGTTAAATGAAACCGCTATCAGAAAGTAGGTTAGGTTAGGTTAGAACTGTGACACCTTAGAACATTAAACTGTCATCAGGTAGTAGATTAGGTTAGAACTGTGACCCTCCTCAACATGAAACTGCTGTCAGACAATATGTTAGGTTAGGTTAGAACTTTGACCGCTTAGAAAATAAAAACTGCGATCAGGAAGTAGGTTAGGTTAGGTAAGAACTGTGATCTCCTGTTAAATGAAACCGCTATCAGAAAGTAGGTTAGGTTAGGTTAGGTTAGAACTGTGACACCTTAGAAAATTAATCTGTTATCTGGAAGTAGGTTAGGTTAGAACTGTGACCCCTTAGAACATTAAATTGTCATCAGGTAGTAGATTAGGTTAGAACGGTGACCCTTCACAACATGAAACTGCTGTCAGACAATATGTTAGGTTAGGTTAGAACTGTGACCCCCGAACAAAACGAAACTGTTGTCAGACAATAGGTTAGCTTAGGTTAGAACTGTGTACTCCTGGAAAATGAAATTGATATTAGAGTGTAGGTTAGGTTAAATTAGAACTGTGGCCCCTGGAAAATTAAATTACTATCAGAATGTAGGTTAGGTAGATTGTAACTGAGACCATTCACAAAATGAAACTTCAGTCAGACAATAGGTTAGATTAGGTTTGAACTGTGACCCCTTAGAAAATTTAACTGCCATCAGAAAGTAGGCTACGCTGGGTTAGAACTGTGACCCCCTGGAAAATTAGAGTATGTGATAAAATTGTTATGGTAAACAAATCATTCGGGCAAATTAAATCAGGCAAATTGTGAATCTTATCTTAAATAACTGTCGGGCACACCACCGTCTCTCCTCCCTTCCCATCGCTGAATCCGACCTCTAGGCAAAACTTTTTTTAACTGTAGCCTAAAATTATTATCTTTCGGCCTCTTGCCTCCCCGATAAAGAGCCGCCGCGAGGCCCTCGGGCCTCGCGCACAAAAAAATAACTAGTTAATAATATATATAGCTGCATTACCACTCATTTCTGAATGACATGATTGTTCTCCCAGAAGGAGTATTGGTGGGGGTTAGTGTTATATACGGTTGCATAGAGGGCGCTCTTGTGACCTAGGGAAAAATCTGACATTTCAGGATTTGCTCCCTGGGCAAAAAATGTTCGACGGCCTGGCTCAACGGTGAAAGTTAGACGGGGGGTGCTCGACCAAATGTCATAGGGAACTGCTGACAGTTTTTAAAGCCGCAAAAATTTTTTCAAAAAAAAAAAAAAAAATTTTGCACCAAATTTTCAAAATGGTCCTTCGAGCCGGATTTTTTTGTGGTAGAATCTCTCAGGGTCCTAGATTAAAGAAAAAGTGTTTTTGTGATTCTCGGATCCAAGATGGCCGCCGTAGGGCCCGTCAAAGTTTGTATGGGAACTCTTAAACGGGGGGAGATAGGTGGGGGGTGCTCGACCAAATGTCATAGAGGACCCCGAGAGCTGTCAGGTGGGCAAAAAATTTTTGCAAAAACAATTTTTTTTTTTTTTCGAAAAATTTTTTTTCATCCGATCGAGCTGGAAATCGCTGTGCGTGACTTTTGGGCTCTCCAGATTCCGAAAAAATTTTTTTCAGATTTTTTGCACAAAAAAAATTTTGTATGGATTTTTCGAAATAATGGTCCGATCGCGCTGAAATTTGGCATGCGGGCATTATTTGGGCCCAGGAGTAATAATCTGAAAAAAAATTTGGAAAAAAATCCAAGATGGCGGACACCCCGAACAAAAAGTCAAAATCCTAAGTAAGTTAAGCGAGCCCGAAGGGCGAGCTTCAGGCCGGGAGGCCGAAGGCCGACCCCGCGGAGGGCCGAAGGCCCGGAGCTTCACTCCCGGAGCCCAAGGGGGTCCCGAACCCCAGTAATTTTGGGCGAGGCCGAAGGCCTCGCTGCAGGAGGGCCGGAACATTACCAGAAACAATATAAATCTATGTTAAGCGAGCCCGAAGGGCGAGCTTCAGGGTGGGAGGCCGAAGGCCGACCTCGCGGAGGGCCGAAGGCCCGGAGCTTAGACCCGAGTGCCCAAGCGCGTCACCTCCAAGTAATTTAAAGCGAGGCCGAAGGCCGAGCTCCGAGCAAATCGAGCTACCAAGCGTTCAACAACCCCAGTATCTTAATAAGCCGAGCCTGAGGGCCGAAGGCCCGATGGCGAGGCGTCAAGCCCGCGAAGGCCGAAGGCCGAGCTCCGCGTAGGGCCGAAGGCCCGGAGCGTCACGATCGAGGTGCTCTCCGCGCGAGCCCGAGGGCCGAAGGCCCGAAGGGCGAGCCCACGCGGTGAAACTGCCCTTCCTAACTGTCTTAATAAGCGAACCGGAGGGCCGCAGGCCCGACGGTTCGCTTCGAACCCCAGCGAAGGCCGCAGGCCGAGCTCCGCGTAGGGCCGAAGGCCCGGAGCGTCCCGTAGAGGCGCGAAAGCCTGCGAGGCCGGAGGCCGAGCTGCGAGAAAACAAAGCTTTTCTACGTATAATAAAATCTGTGTAACTATATAAGCTGAGCCGGAGGGCCGAAGGCCCGAAGGCGAAGCTTCGTAGCCGCGAAGGCCGAAGGCCGAGCTCCGCGTAGGGCCGAAGGCCCGAAGCGTCCAATACAGGCGAGCCAGCTCGCGAGGCCGAAGGCCGAGCTGCTTGAGTCCAGAACTCCCATGCTACTCAATGAAAAAGTGTAACATGAAAACGAATCGGAGGGCCGCAGGCCCGACGATTCGTTTCGACAATCTGCGAAGGCCGAAGGCCGAGCTCCGCGTAGGGCCGAAGGCCCGAAGCGTCCAACACAGGCGCGCCAGCTCGCGAGGCCGAAGGCCGAGCTGCTTGAGTCCAGAACTCCCATGCTACTCAATGAAAAAGTGTAACATGAAAACGAATCGGAGGGCCGCAGGCCCGACGATTCGTTTCGACAATCTGCGAAGGCCGAAGGCCGAGCTCCGCGTAGGGCCGAAGGCCCGAAGCGTCCAACACAGGCGCGCCAGCTCGCGAGGCCGAAGGCCGAGCTGCAGGAGTCCAACGCATCCATGCTACTCAATGAAAAAGTGTAACATGAAAACGAATCGGAGGGCCGCAGGCCCGACGATTCGTTTCGACAATCTGCGAAGGCCGAAGGCCGAGCTCCGCGTAGGGCCGAAGGCCCGAAGCGTCCCTCAGAGGCGTGACAGCTCGCGAGGCCGAAGGCCGAGCTGCAGGAGTCCAGCTCACAAGCCCTATTACTGCGACAAAAGTAAAAATTCATACAAAAACGATAATAAAAAAATAAAAGAAAATAAAAAATAAATCTCGAGTCCTCCACTCATCCAGTCGACAAAAAGAGAGGCCCGCGAGGCCCTTGGGCCTCGCGCACAGAGCAAAAAACTAGTTAATAATATATATAGCTGCATTACCACTCATTTCTGAATGACATGATTGTTCTCCCGGAAGGAGTATTGGTGGGGGTTAGTGTTATATACGGTTGCATAGAGGGCGCTCTTGTGACCTAGGGAAAAATCTGACATTCCAGGATTTGCTCCCTGATCAAAAAATGTTCGACGGCCCGGCTAAACGGTGAGACCTAGGTGGGGCGTGCTCGACCAAATGTCATAGGGAACTGCTGACAGTTTTTAAAGCCGTAAAAATTTTTCGAAAAAAAAAAAAAAAATTTTGCACCAAATTTTTAAAATGGTCCTTCGAGCCGGATTTTTTTGTGGTAGAATCTCTGAGGGACCTAGATTAAAGAAAAAGTGTTTTTGTGATTCTCGGATCCAAGATGGCCGCCGTAGGGCCTGTCAAAGTTTGTATGGGAACTCTTAAACGGGGGGAGATAGGTGGGGGGTGCTCGACCAAATGTCATAGAGGACCCCGAGAGCTGTCAGGTGGGCAAAAAATTTTTGCAAAAAAAATTTTTTTTTTTTTTCGAAAAAATTTTTTTCATCCGATCGAGCTGGAAATCGCTGTGCGTGACTTTTGGGCTCTCCAGATTCCGAAAAAATTTTTTTCAGATTTTTTGCACAAAAAAAATTTTGTATGGATTTTTCGAAATAATGGTCCGGTCGCGCTGAAATTTGGCATGCGGGCATTATTTTGGCCCAGGAATAATAATCTGAAAAAAAATTTTGAAAAAAATCCAAGATGGCGGCGACCCCGAACAAAAAGTCAAAATCCCAAGTAAGTTAAGCGAGCCCGAAGGGCGAGCTTCAGGCCGGGAGGCCGAAGGCCGACCCCGCGGAGGGCCGAAGGCCCGGAGCTTCACTCCCGGGGCCCATGGGGGTCCCGAACCCCAGTAATTTTGGGCGAGGCCGAAGGCCTCGCTGCAGGAGGGCCGGAACATTACCAGAAACAATATAAATCTATGTTAAGCGAGCCCGAAGGGCGAGCTTCAGGGTGGGAGGCCGAAGGCCGACCTCGCGGAGGGCCGAAGGCCCGGAGCTTCACCCCGAGGGCCCAAGCGCGTCACCTCCAAGTAATTTAAAGCGAGGCCGAAGGCCGAGCTCCGAGCAAATCGAGCTACCAAGCGTTCAACAACCCCAGTATCTTAATAAGCCGAGCCTGAGGGCCGAAGGCCCGATGGCGAGGCGTCAAGCCCGCGAAGGCCGAAGGCCGAGCTCCGCGTAGGGCCGAAGGCCCGGAGCGTCACGATCGAGGTGCTCTCCGCGTGAGCCCGAGGGCCGAAGGCCCGACGGGCGAGCCCACGCGGTGAAACTGCCCTTCCTAACTGTCTTAATAAGCGAACCGGAGGGCCGCAGGCCCGACGGTTCGCTTCGAACTCCAGCGAAGGCCGAAGGCCGAGCTCCGCGTAGGGCCGAAGGCCCGGAGCGTCCCATAGAGGCGCGGTAGCCTGCGAGGCCGGAGGCCGAGCTGCGAGAAAACAAAGCTTTTCTACGTATAATAAAATCTGAGTAACTATATAAGCTGAGCCTGAGGGCCGAAGGCCCGAAGGCGAAGCTTCGTACCCGCGAAGGCCGAAGGCCGAGCTCCGCGTAGGGCCGAAGGCCCGACGGCCCGAAGCGACCAACACAGGCGAGCTAGCTCGCGAGGCCGAAGGCCGAGCTGCTTGAGTCCAGAACTCCTATGCTACTCAATGAAAAAGTGTAACTTGAAAACGAATCGGAGGGCCGCAGGCCCGACGATTCGTTTCGACAACCTGCGAAGGCCGAAGGCCGAGCTCCGCGTAGGGCCGAAGGCCCGAAGCGTCCAACACAGGCGCGCCAGCTCGCGAGGCCGAAGGCCGAGCTGCATGAGTCCAGAAACCCTATGCTACTCAATGAAAAAGTGTAACATGAAAACGAATCGGAGGGCCGCAGGCCCGACGATTCGTTTCGACAATCCGCGAAGGCCGAAGGCCGAGCTCCGCGTAGGGCCGAAGGCCCGAAGCGTCCCTCAGAGGCGTGACAGCTCGCGAGGCCGAAGGCCGAGCTGCAGGAGTCCAAGGCATCCATGCTACTCAATGAAAAAGTGTAACATGAAAACGAATCGGAGGGCCGCAGGCCCGACGATTCGTTTCGACAATCTGCGAAGGCCGAAGGCCGAGCTCCGCGTAGGGCCGAAGGCCCGAAGCGTCCCTCAAAGGCCTGACAGCTCGCGAGGCCGAAGGCCGAGCTGCAAGAGTCCAGCTCACAAGCCCTATTACTGCGACAAAAGTAAAAAATAATACAAAAACAATAATAAAAAAATTAAAGAAAATAAAAAACACATCTCCATCTCCACGGCCTCGACCTCAGTCGACAAAAAGAGAGGCCCGCGAGGCCCTTGGGCCTCGCGCACAGAGCAAAAAACTAGTTAATAATATATATAGCTGCATTACCACTCATTTCTGAATGACATGATTGTTCTCCCAGAAGGAGTATTGGTGGGGGTTAGTGTTATATACGGTTGTATAGAGGGCGCTCTTGTGACCTAGGGAAAAATCTGACATTTCAGGATTTGCTCCCTGGTCAAAAAATGTTAGACGGCCAGACCAAACGGTGAGACCTAGGTGGGGGGTGCTCGACCAAATGTCATAGGGAACTGCTGACAGTTTTTAAAGCCGCAAAAATTTTTCGAAAAAAAAAAAAAAAATTTTGCACCAAATTTTCAAAATGGTCCTTCGAGCCGGATTTTTTTGTGGTAGGATCTCTGAGGGTCCTAGATTAAAGAAAAAGTATTTTTGTGATTCTCGAATCCAAGATGGCCGCCGTAGAGGCCGTCAAAGTTTGTATGGGAACTCTTAAACGGGGGGAGATAGGTAGAAGGTGCTCGACCAAATGTCATAGAAGACCCCGAGAGCTGTCAGGTGGGCAAAAAATTTTTGCAAAAAAAATTTTTTTTTTTTTTCGAAAAATTTTTTTTCATCCGATCGAGCTGGAAATCGCTGTGCGCGACTTTTGGGCTCTCCAGATTCCGAAAAAATTTTTTTCAGATTTTTTGCACAAAAAAAATTTTGTATGGATTTTTCGAAATAATGGTCCGATCGCGCTGAAATTTGGCATGCGGGCATTATTTGGGCCCAGGAGTGATAATCTGAAAAAAAATTTGGAAAAAAATCCAAGATGGCGGACACCCCGAACAAAAAGTCAAAATCCTAAGTAAGTTAAGCGAGCCCGAAGGGCGAGCTTCAGGCCGGGAGGCCGAAGGCCGACCCCGCGGAGGGCCGCAGGCCCGGAGCTTCACTCCCGGGGCCCAAGGGGGTCCCGAAGTCCAGTAATTTTGGGCGAGGCCGAAGGCCTCGCTGCAGGAGGGCCGGAACATTACCAGAACCAATATAAATCTATGTTAAGCGAGCCCGAAGGGCGAGCTTCAGGGTGGGAGGCCGAAGGCCGACCTCGCGGAGGGCCGAAGGCCCGGAGCTTCACCCCGAGGGCCCAAGCGCGTCACCTCCAAGTAATTTAAAGCGAGGCCGAAGGCCGAGCTCCGAGCAAATTGAGTTACCAAGCGTTCAACAACCCCAGTATCTTAATAAGCCGAGCCTGAGGGCCGAAGGCCCGATGGCGAGGCGTCAAGCCCGCGAAGGCCGAAGGCCGAGCTCCGCGTAGGGCCGAAGGCCCGAAGCGTCCCACGAGGCGTGACAGCTCGCGAGGCCGAAGGCCGAGCTGCAGGAGTCCAGCTCACAAGCCCTATTACTGCGACAAAAGTAAAAATTAATACAAAAACAATAATAAAAAAATAAAAGAAAATAAAAAATAAATCTCGAGTCCTGCACCCCTCCAGTCGACAAAAAGAGAGGCCCGCGAGGCCCTTGGGCCTCGCGCACAGAGCAAAAAACTAGTTAGTATTATATATAGCCGCAACCCGACTGATTGTTGTTGACATGGTTCTGTGGCTCTTTGGGCGGGACCTATGGTCTATTGTAGTATACCATCGTGTAGGGTCTGGTCCCAAACAGGGAGGAAAAATCCGAAATCTGGTCTACCTCGAAAGACCGTCTTTTCGATCGACGGCCCGGCCAAACGGTAGCACCTGGGTGGGGGGTGGTCGACCAAATGTCATAGGGAACTGCTGGCAGTTTTTGAAGCCGCAAAAATTTTTGGCAAAAAGTAAAAAAATTTTTGCACCCGATTTTCAAGTTGGTCCTTCGAGCCGGATTTTTTCGTGGTAGGTCTTTTGGAGGTCGTAGATTAGAAAAATATTTTTTTTGTAATTTTGGAATCCAAGATGGCCGCCGTAGGGCCCGTCAAAGTTTGTATGGCAACTTTTAAACGGGGGGAGATAGGTGGGGGGTGCTTGACCAAATGTCATAGAGGACCCCAAGAGCTATCCGATGAGAAAAAAAAATTGGCAAAAATCTTTTTTTTTTTTTTTCAAAAATTTCAAAATGATACTAGCGGGCCAGAAATCGCTGTGCGTAAAAGTCGGGCCCCCGAGATTAGAAAAAATTTTTTTTTTTATTTTTTGCGCAAAAAAAAATTTGTATGGATTTTTCGAAATAATGACCCGAGCGCGCTAAAATTTTGCATAGGCGCACTTTTGGGGCTCGAGAGTAATAATCAAAAAAAAAATTTGGGAAAAAATTCAAGATGGCGGCGCCCCGGGGCAAAAACAAAATTCATGGATCGGGCCAATTTTTTTTGCCCATTTTGAAACTGTTGGTGGGCTCTTAGGGTTTTTAAATTTTATCAGTATGATGAAGTTGGGCTCTGGATTAGACAGGACGTACTTTGGACTTTCTAGAATTCAAGATGGCCGCCGTATGGGTGTTCAAACTTTGTATGGGAACTTTCGAACGGAGAGAGATAGGTGGGGGGTGCTCGAACAAATGTCGTACAATACCCCAAGAGCCATCAGGTGGACAAAAAATTTTTGCAAAAAAATTTTTTTTACTTTTTTTCAAAAAAAAATTTTTATCCGATCAATTTGGAAATCGCTGTGCGTAACTTTTGGGCTCTCCAGAGTCTGAAAAAATTTTTTTTTAAATTTTTGCACAAAAAAAAATTTGTATGGATTTTTCGAAATAATGACCCGAGCGCGCTAAAATTTTGCATAGACGTACGTAGGAGGCCCAAAAGTAATGTTCGAAAAAAAAATTTGGAAAAAAATTCAAGATGGCGGCGCCCCGGGACAAAAACGAAAATTCATGGATCGGACCAATTTTTTTTGCTCATTTTGAAACTGTTGTTGGGCTCGTAGGATTCTGAAATTTTCACGGTAGGATAAGATTAGGCTCTTAATTGGACAAAAAGTGTTTTGGACTTTCTAAAATTCAAGATGGCCGCCATATGGTCGTTCAAAGTTTGTATGGGAACTTTTGAATGGAGAGAGATAGGTGGGGGGTGCTTTAACAAGTCTCATAGAACATCTCAATAGCTTTTCAAAAAATATTTTTTTGGATTTTTTGGACAAAAAAAAATTTGTATGGAATTTGCCTCTGAGAAAAAAGTTAGTATGGTAACTTTTCAACGGAGAGAGATAGGTGGGGGGTGCTTTAACAAATCTTATAGAGATTTTCAATAGCTATTCAAAAAATATTTTTTTGAATTTTTTGGACAAAAAAAAATTGTATGGAATTTCCTCAGAGGCGCCCAGCTAAGGCCGAAAGTCGAGCTCCCTGTAGAACCGAATGCCCAAAGCGTCGCATAGCGAGGCCGTAGGCCGAGCTGCCAGAGCCTAGCGCTCCCATGCTTAGTGCTTAGTGAGGGTGCTCTGTGCGAGTCTCGGTAAATTAAAATTAATAAAAAATCTATATGCAACCATGGCCCAATCGCGGCTTGGTATATTAGCCATCGAACAATATATGAATTTTTGAAGTTATTGCTGAGTTTGCAGCTGCCAAAGTAAGAAAGAAGTAATTTTAATTGTATAACAACTCTTTTTCTCTCTTATTAATTATTGCGTTTTGTTATTTTTTCAATATAATAAATAATAATTTATCCATGTCCTGGATCATACAAATTTTATTGTCCTTGCTTTTTACTTTCTTTGGGGTGACAACCGGGTGCCACCCAAGATAGCTATACAGTCAGGGGCTTACAAAACAGAGCCGCGGGAGGTCCAGAACATTGCCAGATCCAATATAAATCTGTTAGATAGACGGGATAGACTACTGTCTCAATTAACTGCTTTAATATAAGCGAACCGGATGGCCAATTATTCGGCTCGAATTTTGTCTGCAAAGGCCGCAAGCGGTTGTCCGCTCCGAATCTTAGGCCTTAATAATCCGAGTTCTAGGCAAAACTTTGAAGAGAGAGAGAGCGAGAGAGAGAGGGAGATGATTGTGTGATTGATTAGAAAATGTTCATTAATATAAAATACAGGATCATCTTAGCCCACCCACATGAGCCAAGTTACTGGCAAAAATACCCTTAAGCGCTTATTTATATATTAATACCGTTTTAACCTAACCCTTTAACGGGAACGACTCGAAAAAATCGTCGGTTCAAGCCTCAACGCCATTACACAGTACAAAAAATTCTGTACAAGAAAAATATACATAAAGATAATGCTATGGGGTGGTCGTTTTTGAGACCGGTGCCCTATAAGGGTTAATTTGATACCGGCCACACGCATTTTATAAGCTACTTATAGTTGGAAATTTCTAAGAATTAACTAATGACACATTAGAATTATATATGACGTTAAGACTATCGGAAAAACGGTTAGCCTTACCCTCATATTAATAAGGTTTAATCTATAACTGTCAAAAAAGTTAATTCTTAGAAATTTCCAACTATAATTGAATTACTACTAAGTACGTACTTATTACACATATTACATATAAAAATATTTATTGTTAAATGCCTATACCTATCTATCGAACTATTGAATTTTCTCAAACATACAATGAAATATTGTTGTTATGTTCCTTATAATAGGCTGCGCTGCGAAGTATGACTAAGGAAGTTTGTTAATGGAATTTAATATAAATCTTGAAAGCCTAGGCCGGCTGTTAGGCATGTTTGAGAAAAGTACTATACGAGTACATACCTCGGCCAGAAATATGGGATTGCTCGGAAATAAAATGTTATAATGTATCATTGCTATAATATAATTATGTTTATTCTTTTTTATGAACTACCTACTGTTCCTAATTTATTGATGAATAGATGCTATACTATAATGTATAATTATAAATTTATAATGTATAATTGCAATATTGTAGCACCTATTCATCAATAATTTAGAAACAGTAATTAAAACAAAAATAATAAAGATAATTATAGCAATCATATTAATTATTTTTCTTTTAACTACTGTTCCTAATTTATTGATGAATATGTGCTCTAATATTATGAGCATAATGTATGAACCTCCTGATTTTTAGGTAATATAATTATTTAAAATAAACAAACTTTATGAGTATCTGTCTGGAATGGTTTTACTGCTCACATAGGATTAGGTTAATTAGTTTCATGTATTCAAATCTGTTATACTTTGACGCCTAAAAACAAAAGAAAGGTGCTTTGCAGGCTAAGGCCTGACATTTGTATGGAAATCCTTTAAATCATTGTTCGCTCGTAGAACCCGAAACTACGTACTTCTTTGATTGATTTGAGGTTCATCATGTAAACATTTCATTGCAAGTTTGAAAAAATATAACAACTTATATAAATTAAACGAACTTTATTTCTGTCTTGAATGGGTTAACTGCTCACATAGGATTAGGGTTTTAATCCAAAGGGGGGACGCAGCCAGCATTATGGGAACTCTCCCGCAAGGTTCGGATCTCGGTGACCTCAAGTAAGTACTTACTTTTTGTAAGCATCTTCGTGTATTTACCTATTGTCTTCTATGTTTTTCATGAAATAAAAAATATAAATAAAATACAACAAATAATTTATATTTAAATCAAAAACAAACAAAACGAATTGGCATTGCCATTCAGCGAGACAACGCAGCCAGCCTAATGGGCACTTTGCCCAGTGGCAGCGATGTGGGAGACATTTGTATATATAGTTTAGGTCCCCGTAGTTCTTAAGGTAGGTTT
>JALPQI010003059.1:0-88093 GCA_025490895.1 Thaumatotibia leucotreta
TTTTTGTACCTACTTGACTGTACAATACGAAAAAAAATAATGAATACTGAATCAAGTTTATTCTATATTTTCGAGAAATTTCTGTTAACTTTCTTCTACGCGAACTTTCTTTCCACCAGTTTGTGTTTTTTTTGCTATTTGTAGGTTTATTACATTTGTAATTTGCACTACAAATTACAACACAGAAAAAAATGCTTTACAGTGACATAATAGGATAAGTCAAGCATTCTTGCACAACTTTGAGTAATTGTGTACTATCAATCAAATATTCCCACATTCCAAGCACCCTGTACACACGATAAACCATCCCATTACCACCGAAGCGCTAGAGAGGAAAATTTCCCGCCCCCCACATTCCAGCACTCGTGCTCCAATAGCGTTGTTATTCGCCTAAAAAGGAGTGTTCGCGAGAAACGAAAGCATTAGCATTCTTGGCGTGTTTGAAAGGACATAAATCTAGCGAGAGAAATGTTGGCTTTCCTCTGTCAGTCTGTCTTTAACAACTTCGCTAAACTGTATCAGTTTGACGGTTATTAGCGATTAATTTAGTGGATAGGGCAGATGTCTCAGTTCTGGACACTGTAAGAATATTCAGAAGTCCGTTATGTTGTGTCGATAAGGTACTCTTAATGTTCTAAATAGTTAATAATATTGACTCTAGTCATGTACATATTAGACATATTCTTATACCTCTTCTGTTAATACTTTGGAGTCAAAGTAAAACGATTATTTATTCAAGTAGGCATAACAACAGTAGCAACACTTTTGAATCGTCATACAGAATAGCAAGTCTATAAATTAAATTCTTATTCCGGTTCTATCCCTACACCACTGACCCGAGAAGAATCCAGCAAGACTCGCTCGATGGGACTTATTTTTTCAAATAATAATACATCTTACAACTAACAACTTGCATAAAAACTAAAACATAAAATTAGTTATAAATAATATGGAAATATGGAGATGAGTCATACAGATTTTTTTGTATAAGTTAGGTTAGATCTTTCCTGTGGCCACATGAAAGTTAAGGGCTCTAGATAGAACCCTAAGTTTCTTGTTGGACGAATACAAGCCGATAGGTGGCTAGGGTGTTTCATTTTTGAAAATTGTGAAATTTTCTCTGACTTTGCTCACGCCCTAAGTTTCTCTGATATAAAAATGATATATTTAAAATGTTATTGAGATTGGATGTTTAGAGGTTGCACACTTTTGAAAGTGAAGCCAAAGCCCCATACATTACGAAAAAAATTACTTTGTTATAAATTCTTAAAAAATAATGAACCAACACTAAAATTACTTGGGAAAGTAGATTCTATCGTCAAATATAAAAAAAAAGGATTTTATTCTTTAAGCACGTGTGTGAATTTACTATAACCTTAATATGGTATTATTTATAAAGTAACCTAAATCCCGGTTTTTACTTAATTTTAGGCCATAATTGGATGTTTACATATAGTACACTAATCTATTATAGTTATGAAACCAGTAAAACCCTGGGAATTACGTTTTCATAAAAGTGCCCTATAAATATTTTTTAGAATTTATACCTACTTCCAAAGAATAAGTTCTCATTTTTAGGGTTCCGTAGCCAAAATGGCAAAAACGGAACCCTTATAGATTCGTCATGTCCGTCTGTCCGTCTGTCACAGCCGATTTACTCGGAAACTATAAATGCTACAGTAACGAAATTTGGTAAGGATATGTGTTGTATAAACCGCTACAGGATTATGATACTAAATTGTAAAAAAAACCATTCGGGTGGGGGCCCTCCATACATGTAACTGAGGGACAGAAAAAAAAATTTAGTTGTATATAAGCGTGTGGGGTATTAATAGAAAGGTCTTTGAAAATGATATGAAGGTTTATAAATCTCATTTTTATTTAAGCAAATCGTTTTCGAGATATCAGCTCTCAAAGTCTGAAAAATGTGTCCCCCCCCTCTATTTTTTAAACTACACGATATAAAATTCTAAAAAAAATATATGTTATGCACATTAATAAACTCTATCAACGATTTTTGGTTTGATTAAATTATCTCCTATAGTTTTTGAGGTAGGTTGATTTAACTGTATTTTTTTAATAATAAATTGATAATGGTACGGAACCCTTCGCGCGCGAGTCCGACTCGCACTTGGCCGGTTTTTTAATATATGACATTAAATTCGACTTTTCCATTATTTTTTAGTGTTGGTTCATTATATTTGATTAATTTATAACAAAGTAATTTTTTTCGTAATGTATGGGGCTTTGGCTTTACTTTCAAAAGTGTGCAACCTTTAAACGTTGTCCAATCTCAATAAAATTTTATATATATCATTTTTATATCAGAGTAACTTAGGGCGTGAGCAAAGTCAGGGAAAATTTCACAATTTTTTTTTGCCCATACAAAAGTGAAACACCCTATAGGTGGCTTCTGGGTTTTAAAAATTATGTGGTCGAAACCTAATTTGTATGTCCAGGAAAGACGCCCGTTTTCGCGAGCACTGTATAACCCAGAAATGTGATGTAATCTCGGCAAAGGACCTCATTATCGATGGCGCTTACTTATTTGTAAACGATCTTACGAACATAATGCCATAAGCGCCATCGACGACAGATAACATGACATATAATTTAAAATAGCGCTATTCTAAGCTTGTGATTCCTCTCAGTCGACCTTATATAAAAGAACTAGTAAGAGTAGCAGAGGGCATGTTTGCTTCTTGTAGAGCATAACGCGGGCAGACTTCAAAGAATGAAACATTGGAGTAATTGGTTACCCTTTTGTAGAGGATTTTCTCAAAGCTCTAAGTAATTGTATACAGAAGCCTAGCAGGTGTCCAGACTGTGGACTCCAGAGCAGTAATATTAATATACTGCGGAAAACAATTAGTTAGATTATATTACCATAAAAACTTTTAATGAAGAGCTCCGTATTTATCTATAAGGCGAACCATTTGTCAACGCACCTTCTCCTATACTTTGATACGCTTACGGAATATAAATGTGCGTATGTAGTGTGTGTGTGTGTGAGTGTGTGTGTGAGAGTGTGTGTATTAACCGGTTAATGGTGCAATGTAATTAAAAGCCATATAAAATTACCCTTCATCGATAAAGGAAGCGTGACGTCGATGCGCGTCACGGCAACCCGCAATCAGAACACGAGGGGGAGCTAGGGTAAGATGGACCTGCCGCGGCAGTAGGCCTACAACCAACAGCGTAAATTTTGGACATCTGTCACTCCAATGAAGGTATAGGTAATTGGAGTGACAGATGTCCGAACTTACCATTTTTCGCGGTACTCTCTCTAACGGTACCGTGTATACACACACACACACACACTATGAGGCTGTGACTTAAGAATAATGATGGCCTCTACTCTAGGTTGCTTAAGATACTTAAAAAAGGAAAAACGAATAAAACGATTAATGTATATAAATATATTTCGATGACATAGAATAGGTACATGTTAATACAGATGTATTGCAAAATCTTTTCCTAACTAGTGCGGAAAAGGAAAAGTTTAAAGTTTAAATAACTCGTTTCACTCGGGCTCCAACTTTCGTCCTCAGAAATGTACTAAGTATTCCTTCGTATTTCAATGGAAACGGCCGAATGTATCATTCTGTCGTAATACTCTTTATTAGCTTCAGCAATAGATATTCAAGTTCATTATCATTACTGTGACAGCAGTATGAATTCAGGCGTTTCCGTGAAAATTAATTGTCACTACAATACCAAACCAAACAATTGTAATAAAAACTCGTCATAATAAACAATCTCATCCAATTACAATATTTACTCGTTAATAATATTAATTCGCCGATCCACCTCTCCCAGGGTCCCGCTCGGTGTTCTCGCATGATCGGATCTCTTTTTACGCGCCCATAATACTAAACTAGTTAGCCTATAGGTCGAAAAGTGGGTGTCTATCATAACATAATGAATACAACATAGATGTGTGCTTAAGTCATTAACTTTATTTTCTAATTAAATGCCGATAAAGAAACCATACTATTAGCGCGTGCCACAAGGCACAAGATTTATGTTGTACGGGATTCCATTTTGTTCTGACTTACAGGTATAATATGACCGATCAGTTTAAACTGTACTTGACTGGCTTGAAGGCACCCTTAGGACAGATGTTCTTCACTCACTCCTCCAGGAAGAGTGTGAACAGAGCAGCAATAGAATCCTACTTTTATTCACTTACAAAAAAACACGTCTGTTCAGTGTTTTCGTGAAGGCTCTGAAATACAAATTCTAGGTACCTACACACACACCATCATAACCGACGTAAAACGACTTTGTTTTTAAATAATAGGTACTTGAACTAAGTCAACTGGCCTGAGTGGCCTGCGTCTTAATTCTGGGATCGATAAAAAGCTACGTAAAGTTTAAGTTTATTTTCAAGTGTTTTTTTTTTTTTTTTATACCACGTCGGTGGCAAACAAGCATACGGCCCGCCTGATGGAAAGCAGTCACCGTAGCCTATGGGCGCCTGCAACCTCAGGGTGTCACATGCGCGTTGCCGACCCAATAAAAATAACGTTGGCACAACAAAGTGGCTCCACTCCACCTGATCGTAAGTGAAAAGTAGAACCCAAATCGCGGCGGCAACGAACAGGAGACAATCAGTAACCTGTTAGTTGCCACCGCCTTGCTGGCCCGCTAGATGCTGGTAAATACACCGGCTGACCCCGAAACACGGCAAACACGAAGGTAAGTCATTTCACGGGCGTTTACACCGAATGTACGGTGGTAGCCAACCAGGCGGGTACTAGTAAAAATACCCTACCACCGGCTGAGAAGCTGGTTACTCAGTATTTCCCTTAGTCGACTCCTACGACACCCACGGGAAGAGAGGGGCGGTGATTTTTGTATTCTTACTCCGTCACCGCACGGAGAAAGTGAAGTGTGTGAAGTTTTTAATTACAATTAAATTAACGTCTTAAATTTTAAATACCTAATATACAAACATACAGTCGTGACTTTCGCCTTCTGCAAGCCGATCAAGGATCTAACTCGCTTTTTTCGCAGTTGTGATTGTAAAGACTATTGATAACGTATAAGAGTTCAAATTTAAATGAATATTTATTTGCCAGCTGTGAACTGTGAAGTGACTGTAATACAGTAACTAACACACCAATAATATGTACCTTCTCATATATTTTTGGTATTTCTGTAAATAATGGTTTAAATTTCGCAATTTTCATGGTGACGCAAATCACAGGCGTCAGCGGTAGCGAGCGCGGACGCGAGCGAGCGTTGCCCGCGCGCCGCAAAAACTGCCCGGACCTGTTGTAATGTAACGGCCGCGCGGCGTCAGCGCCGGACACTAGCTAGGGCTGATATCACCCCCGTAGCAATGTCTAATTATATTATTCAATTACCTATTTTAGTTGTAGTGAGAAGTAATGAGAAGGGAAGAGAGCTACTCTGTAAAGACTGTGCTTAACATCAAAACACAGCCCAACGGAAGAGGCAGACCACCTGCCACGTGGTGGTCAACTGTTGAGAGGGACCTAAAGGCCCAAGACATTTCGCCAATGACAACCCGGGATAGAAGGTCCTGGCGCCGCTGCACAAGGAAGCCTGACCCCAGATGAACTGAGATTAAGGGCAAGGTCAAGAAGAAGACCTATTTTAGTTGTAGTATATATCATATATATCGATCGTTATTATTAATAAATGAATTATTTTCGGTAGGTACATTAATTTGACATAGTATTGATAGAATATTAACTCATTTAACCTCCTAAGACCCAGTGACAGTCGCTTAATTTTTGAATTTAGAACTTTCTCTTTATTAATAAAAATTCAAATAAAATTTTGGAATAGGTAAGTATAAAATTTTGAACACGAGAACTTAGGAGGGTAAGTCCAGCATACAATACCTCACTAATAAATAACAAGAATAAATATTACTCTTCGTGACATACAAGCCTCAGTAAAAGTGAGTAGAGGACTTAATCGACATAATTATATTTTACCCAGATAACCATATGTAAGCTTTTTAGTAAAAATGTCCCACACGTCGCTTACCGTAAGGATGAAATCGGCATGTAAATACTTTCATACGATATAATGTTAAAGCGCTCTTATTTGCGATAAAATGGAATGTGCTTTGCTGCTACTTATTCGGACAAATTATTAAAATTGTATTAAATTATTTGTATTTGTATTTTTTAAACTTGTGTTGTACTTCGTATTTATAGGTAATTCGTAATAAAGTTTTCATCTTATTACGTAATGCAGAGTGATTTTTGGGTCAAGTAGCAGGGATGTAAGGTTGAGCAACTTTCACCATTTAGAGAAATGTCATAGTTATGAGTTAATTGATCTTTAATTGGTAAAACTAGTGTATACAATTTTTTTAACGGTCTTTATTTTCAAAACTGTACAATTTATATACCTAATCTATTTAACCTAACCTATATCTAAGATTGGCTCTTGTGGGATTGTACCGAGGATGCTGGCGGCATTTCCTCACTGTATCGCAATACTGACGCGTTGTCCGAAGAAGTCTCTTCGGTCTTTCGTTTAGTGTATAATAGTACATTATGATACAAGTGTGCTAAGTTGATCATTATACTCGAGGCGGTATTGTGCGCGCGAGCTGCAAGCGAGCGCGCATAAGATAGCAGAGAGTATAATGATTAATGCACACGAGTTTCATACGACGTTTTTCAACACACTTGCGAGGAATAACCAACTTTTAGTAACACTTTTACTAACCTTTGTTGCTAGGTAATTACTACTTACTTAGTAGGTACTATCCCAAAGTTACGTTTAACCTTTTCATTTTATTCTTGTTCATTACTTGGTTCACAATTCACACAAAAGTAATGCTAATAACAGTAAACACAACAACATTTATAAACGCAACAAACATTTGAAATTCACTCCACTCCGAATAACAAAATAAATACGAACTTTAAAACTGCGCGCGCATATCTAAGGAATTTTTAAACGCGCGCAAATTTGTAAGGCAGCGATCCTAAATCCTAAGGACAAATAGCCAATATAAAAAAAAAACTGCGAATCAATAACGATATCATAAAATAAAATTACGATAAATTTACATTTAATATAATTACTTGGTAATTTGGGTGCACAATTTAAATATTTTATTTATTTATTTGCGAAAATTTACAGTATTTTGAAATAATATTCTGGATTCCGCTATTTCTGCCACATGTCAACTCTTTGGTCAATTTAAAAAATAAACATAACCTGACTAAATTCGAATGCTTCACCTACATGACATAATGCTTGCAAATGTTTGCAAACATACTTGGTCGGGTTATGTTATTACCGCACTAGAACAATAACGTAATGAAAAAGCACGCGTGATTAATATCTTGGATTATGAGCCTAATAGCGGTTCAATAATATGTACCTACGTTACGAGCAAGTGTGTTGAAAAATATCGAACGATTCCAAATGCTGGTAATAACCACTCTTTTAATTACTTGCAAATAAACCAGCGATAACATTGCTCTAACGTTATACAATACTCGTAATTAAATTGAATTTAAGTTATTCAACTTCGCTCAACAGATTCAATTTTCGCACAAACAGCTCAATATCATTTCCTGTCATACAAAAGTGTTGCAAATATCGATTTTTATGAAAATCAGTGGCAATTAGTAAAATGCGGGTTGGCTGTATTAATTGCTGTATAGATGAGTTACGAGCGCAATTAGCGATTACACCGCGCGTCGCGGACCCTAGGGTTGGCTGCTGAAAACTTCTTCGGTTCCTCAAAACCCAGGACGCTTAGCCAAGTTTCAAATCTTTTTGCAGAAGCAAATGTTCTATCCGTTCGTCAACTTTTTATCCAAAAAATTTGTTTGCAAACACACAAGTCCGCTAAAACGTCTAGGGACTACAACATACTATCACAAAAACGCGTTTTCAATTTACCTATTCCAAGGGTGAATTCTGTTTTCGGTAAACGTTTTGGAGAGCGCATCAGGGTATCTACATACAATGCAGTGAATAAACTTTTTGTAATCTTCGGGATTGTACTCAAGCAGAAACAAAAAAGCTACTTTTCAAATTTTTACACTCTCAAAATTACATTGAGACAGAATCAATATTAGATAAGATACTTTAGACTAATTATTGAGCATAGTAATAGTACTAGCTTAGCTTAGTTTAAGTAACTTGCTACCTATTGTCAAGATTTCAATTTGTGAACAAATTCTGTTATTTAAAGTATTTGGTTCCCCGCAATACAGGCGTAGCCTAGTGCGGAGATCCCTGGAATATATATGTACTCTGTGTTTTCTGAAATAAATACTCTTTATTTTTTATTCTTATTCTTTAAGTTGTCAATCGCTAACGCTTAGTAGCGTATCGTAGTTTTCTCTCTCTGTCGCTCTTTCTTATTAGTGCGACAAAGACAGTTAGCTGCCTTTGGTTTACGATTGACGATTAAGCGTTAGCGATTGGCAACTCGTCTAAGCACCGAGGCCTAGCCAAGATGTCATTCTGCAATCGTATACGATAAGCGATAAGTCACGTGACCATGATGTATGGAAATGGTCACGTGACTTATCTGTAATTCTCATACATTTATTAACTATCGCTTATCGTAAACGATTGCAAATGCCATCATCTTGGCTAGGCCATGATTTGGAAAGTAAACGATACGTTAGGTTTTACTCGATACGTACAGGTGTAGTGAGAAATTACTTGCCTTCGGAAACGTTCGTAAACACATGCTGTTTCAGGCAGTGTCACCGAGTCTGACTGAAGTAGCATGACAGCTATTACTGTCAGTCTCAGTGAGATAGACTGAAACAGCATGACGTTGACGAACGTTTCCGAAGGCAAGTCATTTCTCACTACATCTGTAATGCATTCTATTGCGCTCGCACTAAAATATTGAAAAACGATCGCGATGGTCTGCTTTACGCGAAAAACCTAACGTTAGAGATACTTGCAAAGTCATGGTTGCGTTCAGGGGCAATTTTCCATCAACATTCTCCCAACTTACCCATTCTGGGCTAGATTATGTCGATGCCTGAGATCTTGTCAGCCGTGGCGTTGAGAAATTCTTCAGACCTTCGGACAGGCTTCGGATGAACAACGCTGCACCTTTAGACAATATCGTGTCGTAATTTGGATTCTAACGATGAATCACTAGAATTCCAATACTGCGGTGTTCATGATGCGTCCTTTCTCTGAGTCTCTTTTCTGCAACAGAGTCAACTATGACAATATTTTGCATAGTAGGTACCTAGTTGACAGTTCAAAATTTGGTAATTTAATATGATCGTCTAACAAAATAGAATAGAAATATAAATATGATAAAAATCCTTATATCATTCCAAAAGTATTGGCAGTACATATCTTGCAAATATTTTTTTTGTAGCTTGAACGACGAGGCCCCCATAAGGTGGACTGATGGTCTGGTAAAAGTTAGGAGTCTTCTGGATGTGGGTGGCGCAGGACCAGTCTTTCGGCTGATATTAATGATGATGAACGACTTATTTTCTGCAGTAGAGGTAGCCGTGGGAGATTTGGCAGCAGGGCCGCAGTTTACCCTTAGCAACTGAGGTGACAGACGTCTTTTCAACTTTATGGTATTGATATTAAGACACATATCACGTTACCGACAGTAGCAGAGGGTTTATTATAATATAGAGCGAGTGCAGCAGCCGACCTAGGTGGCGAATGGAAGGGCCATAAAGATTGTAAATAGGAAAATAAATTTTAAAAACTCGATATTTTAAAACGTCAAATCCAAATTTTACTTAATTTGATCAAGAGCTTGGATGGGCACAAACGGGGAGCTTCTGCAAACATCAAACAAATGTAAATTTCCAGCTATTGTTTCTACTCCAATTACACCTTAACTCGGTCGGTATCGAAATTAATATACTTTTTTTAATAAGACCAACTTGATTTGCCCAAACCTATATCGAAACCTGGGAAAAGTTGAAAACTTCTGACCTATCCGGAAAAATCACGCCATATGGCAACCCTACCCGCGCCCCGCGCTGCGCGTCATGCAGAGATGCGTCTGCGCATATAATCAGGGCCGCTACCACCAACATCGAAAATAGAACATTTGAAGCAACTATCTTTATCGTTTTAATTATATCGACAAATTAAAATGGTAATACGAGTATATCAGAATTATGAGATGCCATCTCTCGCGCCTCTGATGGCTTCTTCTATCACAAGAATCTTCTTGGCAGACTATAATATACCTAGTTAGATTTAGTTTAAAATGTTAACAGCTTTTCACAATTTGAAAATCTAAAGTACTTAAGAATAACTTTATTGTATTTCCAGTTCAGTTTAATTAGAAAATTAGTTAGGTACAAAGAACCATGCGTCAAAATTGTCCCGATACCAACAAACATGAGAGTTGGGTCATTAAATAGGTCTTTAACTTTACTTTATTTCTTTCTATGGGCATGAAATCGATTTCCATTGCAGAACTGAGATATTCATATATTTGTCAGCGTGAATACGAGCTAATTCAGTAGAAAAAATCTGCAGATTTAGCCACTAGTTTGTTTTGGTAGCTGCAGTTATAAAGTAAAGTTAGTAAATACAAGCCTGTATTAGCTGTCAAAAGAACAAAATACAAAGCAAGTGAGGTGGTTAACATACAATCACTTGTGCACATTCATTTTTTTCTTCGGTATCCTAATTATTTAAGACCAGTATTTCTGATAGATTGTATCCACGCTGACAAAAATATGAATATCTCAGTTCTGCAATGGAATTCATCTTGGTGCCCATAGAATGAAATTAATTAGATTTAAAGACTCTTTTAGCTGTGTTGACTTTGGGGCAAAGTTCCATACAAAGTTGGGCATGGTCCTTTAAACTGCAATTAATTTTCATGCAATTGATTGTTTGTATTATAAGCATTTTTACCTACATTACACACTCCGCATAGCAAGTACTCGTTACCCATTTCAGCTGCTCCGTTGATATTTTTTCTAGTTTAACACGTTGGACGCCACGCGGCTCACCGGTGAGCCTTCACGATATTTCCGTTGAGGCCATGGTGAAATTGAGTAATGGGCTATTTTCTCAAAAATGAGATTTTGGTCATTTTGGATGCAGAATATTATATTTAGCAAAATAGATTAGGAGATACTAGCTTAAACGTCATAAAAACTCGAGTTTCATTAAAAGGCTCACCGGTGAGCCGCGTGGCCTGAACGGAAGGAATTGTGAAGTTCCTTCCGCGGGGGCCGCGGGGTCACGCCGCGGCTCACCCGCCCGCACACCCCGCATTTGCCTGCGCATTCGCAAGTCTCGCAACTATCAGTACGGCTGGTATCCGGGCATTTTCACATCTAGGGACACCCAATTAGCTTAACTCTCACAAAAAAGTTATCGTCGATGTCAGTTTTGTAACGACAATTAAGTTTTTTTCACTTCTAGGCTAGGGTTGTCACAAGGTCTACATACAACACTCACAACATCCAATGGCTTTAAAATGGATGTTTCACCACGCTTACATTTGTAAATCACGGGATTCCACGCGGACGAGATTCCTTGCCCCTCATTTTGATTAAAATTCCGATGTTTCTTAATTTCAATAGCTTCACATACTTTTCGGCTATGATGTATACGCTCGGTTGAGTGGACTTTCGGGTTATGGAGCTCAAGTGGTTAGGTCCAGACTCCAAAAAATGCTCGGCCACAGCAGACTTATTCGTTTGACGCTTTTTAACAGTCGTGATATGTTCCTTGACCCTTTCCGCTATGGTGCGTTTAGTTTCCCCAATATAGGAACTACCACAGCTACAATCGATCTTATAAACGCCCGGTGTGTGATAAGGTAAAACATCCTTAGGCGACCTTTGATAGCCTGCCACCTTTGATAACGGCATATAAACGGATGGTATGGAATACTTATTCGAAAGCGTACCTATTTTGTCCGTTACACCCCTGTCATAAGGCAAAAATGCTGGTCGCCTCACAACATCTGAATGTTTCTTCCTCGATATTCGTCTGGGTTGCCGTCTGTTCATTATGTAGCCATTTCTCTTCAGAACCTCCTGAACGTGCGATAACTCAATTTCCAGAAATTCAGGGTCACAAAGGTCATGTGCTCTGTTCTTTAGAGAATTAACCACAGACTGAAGCTGCCGGTGAGACAGAGCGTTCAAATACCTGCCTGTGTGTGTGGGCTTCCTATAGACAGTGTGCGCCAAAGAACCATCATCTCGACCTATCACCTTCACGTCCAGAAAAGGCAAACTACGCTCCGATTCCAATTCATATGTGAATTTGACTTTAGTATGAATAGAATTGAGATACTGGAGTAATTGCTCAACTTCATGCTTGCCACCTCTCATAACGCAGAAGACATCATCGACATACCGCTTTCATAATTCCACTTCCATGGTTGCAGATCTATGCTGGCCTCAAAATGCTCCATCCAGTTATTTGCTAAAACCGGTGCCACAGGGCTACCCATAGCAACTCCGTCGACGTCGATCTGGAGATAATGTCCCCCTCGATCTAAAAAGTAGCTTCCTTCTAAACAATTCCGGAGCCAAACCATGACAGAATTCACTATCTATTATGATTTTGTACATTTGTTACTTTTGATAAGAATTATAATTATATAATAAATACATTTAAGTTTACTATGCCAATTGTGATAAATTGTTCTACGAAAAGCTCAAGAATACAAGCTTTTTTAAACTTTAGTGCCATCTTGATAGCGAGTAAGTCGACGACGTTACCTATTTTTAAACTTAACTAAAAGTTGTATTATATGATTAAAATTAGGTAAATAATAAATCTAAACATTAAAAACTAATTTAGTTTATTTTTTTACCAAACTCGATATTTAAAATCTTTATTTGCAAGTCTTCAACTATATTTTACCTATGACGAGTTAGCCAACCCTAACTAAGTTCACAAAATGACGAAAAAATCATAAGTCCTTTACAGTACAAAAGAACCAAGGCAATTTGTATCTTCTCTAGGGCCACACGGCTCACCCTGCATACGTTTTTGGATGGAATAAGTGAACGGTGGCCTGTAAAACAGGTTTGAAATGAAGGCTCGCGATGGCTCACCGGTGACCCCCGTGGCCCCAATGGTTCAACATGGTTAGGCTCACCGGTGACCCCTGTGGCTCCAATGGAAAGACTACATTTTTGGCGTGGCGTTCAACGTGTTAAACAATGTGTCGATGTTGATGAGTACACAGATCAACAAAAAATGTCATCCAAAGAAAATGACGGTCCGATAAATAAAATTGAAAGTCATACCGCCCGTGGCTTGCAAATAATTCACTTACGTGGACGGGGGAATGCAAATTGGAGTCAATAATTAATATTGACTAGTTTTGCCTTAAATCATTAATGAAAGCTGATACAACAAAGTTGCATAGCTCGGGGCAAAATGAGGAACAATCAAAGGTAAGTACTTTACCGTTAAGGCTTCTATTCTTATGGGTCAGGTAGGTTCTATAATAAGGGGACCTCTACGATCAATTTATTTTATTGTTCGTAGGCACCTTCCCTACTTTCGTTAGTGGGAAAATTGTGTGACTTGTGTGCAGTGTAACTTGTCCAATGACTTCAAAACTGATATAGCTTTTGTTGCATCGTCCACAGCTTAAGTATCTGCTTTGCCCGAAGGTTGACTGGTAGAGAATGCTTTTTAGCAATAAGTACGCCTTTTGTACAATAATCTTATTTTTCTTGTGCAATGTGCAATAAAGGTTAAATAAATAAATAAATAGGTACAGACAAACATGCATTTCAAATTTGAACTCTAATTGTAGTCAATGGAATTCAAAACCAAAACCTTGATAAGATAGGTATTTGGTTGATCCACTCTCCAGTAGGAGAGTCGAGTATTTCTGATCAAAACACGTGACAGTGTCAAACATCTTGTTCATTTGAAGTTGAATGTCGGATGCAACAAAAAAATACTGTATACAGTTTTCGCCGGTACAGTTCCATAGAATAACTGTCAAAAACTGATAAGCTAAACTGAATTGCATTTACGACGTCATATAGCCACTCGATCTGATCTCAGAGAGCCTTCCGCAAACTCAATAATCGTATATTAGCATCTGTCTCCTGTCTCTGTTAATCCGATGGCGTCTTCGTCGCGATAACATTGCGAATGCCAGTCCGTATTGATTGCGCATAAACCTTAAAGTTCACTTTTCAGTTTATGGGCAGTAAACTTTATATTTACGTATTGTTTCGTCATAGGTTTCGTCTGCAGCCTTCGTAAATAGGCGCCGCGGGAACACTGTTATGATTTAATGCAGCTGCTTAATGATCATGACAGAATAATTACAATTACAATTCTCTTTTCAAAAGCATTTTCAATTCCTGATAGGTACCAACTTGTTGTGAATGTTATGTGAGATTGGTGTCGCATTGTACTTGGGTAACTAAAATTGTAAATTTTACTTTAAATCTAGGAATATTCAAATGTGAACAAAAATTAAGAATGATTTGAAATGAGACCGTTCAGGGACGTTGCCAACAAGTAGTTAGATATGGGATAGATAATTGAGTATCATAATATTCCCATAACTTACAAATCAGGAATATTAAATACTCATCTTCTGTTCTGCAGCAGTGTCTGAACCTGATAATGGAGAGGCGTCATCAACTGTACTCGGATCTCGGAGTCTACGGTCACTGCCCAGCGGCTATATTTGTGAGCGGTTTATCAAAAACGTTTCACTTTGAGGCTAGCCTTACAGGTGTTGAGACATCGGATTCGTATATAATAAGATAATCCCATCCTCATGGCAAGCGACAAAGTTGAATGTTTTTACTGAAAGTCTCCAACTGGGTAACTCGGACAAAACATCATTATTTTCGCCTTTTATATACGATACTGGGACAACTTTTTCCAATACGGACAGGCGATATAGATATACGGTTATGCTATATAATATTATGTATGTAAAATAGCCGTAGGTACGCCAGATATGATATGATATATTATATCAGTTTCCTGAGTTATGAGTATAACTGTTGTGATGTTTTCTCCGCTTTGTATAATTATGTACTGTTGACTTCAACGAAGCAAGATACGGAAAAAATATGATTTTGCATAATAATATTCTACATAAATTAAAATTGATACGGAGATCTTACGGTACGACAGTAATGAGTACCTAATGTTTGATAATTGCAGGATAGTTTGCATTTCAAATTAACGTATTAGATCAATTTATAATACTACCTATTGTTTTCCAACCAGAATTATGGCCTTTGTGTCACTTCTTAGTAGAGATGAGACTACGTTCAATCACTGTTAATGAATACCTAGAGATTGATACAAAAACGATTTATTTCTTTACCATTATATTTTTTTTACAATTACTGGGTAAATTTCTCTTTTAACAAGAGTTTACTTCTTTCCGTTTCATCTCTCGTTGTCTGTAATCAAATCTTGCAAGTTTTGATTCACTGCCCGGTTTCCGATTGAGCTAAAATGTATAGATTTATAAATGTCGGTCGGATGACAATGCGATATATTGATATCAGGGAGCTGGTCTGATGATGGAGTCGGAGGTGGCCACAGGAACTCAGGAACAAGACGACGTAACCCTTTTGTGTTCGTTAGTCAAATAGACACTAGGCATGCACACGAATCCGGTGTACCTTGACCTTTAATACGTGCGATATGAAACGACAAAAGAAAACTAAGTACTTACCGTCGGTCAATAAAAGGTTGTACATAATATCAAAATTTATTTTTTGATAGAAACTTATTACGTATTCAGATATAGGTACTCGTGTTCAAAGGCACGGCTCTTCCGTTGTAAAATATCCAAGTAACGATAGTAAATGATACAAAGTATCTTGAAGACCCAACGTACATTATGAATCGCAATAAAATATGTGTATTTGTAATTTTAAGTATACAGGTTATGCTAAATAATAACCCCAAGGTAAGTAGGCACTCGTGAATACAAGGAATCACCGATACATTTCAATTCAATCGAACGGCCAGATACGTTCAACGGTTGCCATACTCATGAACGGCAGTACGCGCAACAAAAACATCTCCGTTGAAAAACTAGTCCTACTTCTATACTACTGCTACATTGTACGTTTTTGTGGAGCTACGGCACTATCAATTACGTTTATGGCTGGCTCATTAAAGCGATTACTTCTAATTACAAAGCACCTACACACAGAGTGTCAAGATATAGCTTCTTATTTGTTCGGTAAAGGGTAGTTAGTTAATTTATAATCACATGTTCTTTCGATTCCAGTTTGCGATGTAACTGTTCGTTGATTGCTTTCGTTCGAGTTTTTACCGTTCACAGGACCGTCGGACAGTGCCCTTATTAATTATACTAGTAAACATAACAAATCGAATTCTTAGTGTTAATACAATTACAATAAGTATTACAATGTCAGATAATATTTAAATTTCAGAGATCAAAAGGCCCAAGTATGAAGACCAGGATTAAAGCGAATATTCATACCGTATAGATATCACGATAAATAGGAAAAACAAGTAACATAAAATTTATACAACAACACAGACCAACACCTAAGAATAAAGGTTTCTGGCCATAATACATTTATAATATATTAGCCACTACGAATTTAGGTTCATGACCGCACTTGCGGGAACGATAGTGTGTCTTCCCGTGGCAGTCTCGATCAATAGCAGACTGTTGTGAGCCATAATCTATTCTATAGACTACTTTATGCGATTGCTACTCCAGATTCCCTCTCCCCTTTATATGCTCACGAAATTTTGTCTGAGACTGAGTGAAACTGAGAGTCTGTACTTTCTACCTTCTGTCTCAGGTGGATCTAGCAGATGAGTTGTACGAATCCGTGAGAAAATCAAGATGATATTCCAAAAGGCTGAAACCGATTCCTCAGCTCCCTTCTGACAGACTGACTCTACCCTGCTACCGCGAACACCGAAACCTGTAAATTTTGGGGGTCTTTCTCTGTCATTCTAATGACGCCTTTGTTGGAGTGACAGTGACAAATCCCCGAAATTTACGAACTTCGGTGTTCGCGGCTTGTCTCAAGTTGATTTAACATGTATATGTCTCTGGGAAAATCAAGATGATATCCAAAGAGCTGCGACGGTTAATTTCCACAGCCAAGCAGTCTCGGTATCAAGCATCGTATTTCGTCCATTTCCTAGTAAGGTTTAAGAATTTAAGGTTTAAGAATTTATTTCTCCAAAAAGAATATTACATTCACTTAACTTAGAGAAATACAGAACAGTCTTAACTAATACATATAAAGTGTATCAATACAAAGTAAAACTTGATCAAAACAATCAAATTAATATTCTATGAATGTGGGTACAGTGTTCGACGGTACTAACTGATAAGTTACCAGTGCGCTGGCATTGTGATTTTAACTTCAAGTGCGAGGGCAGGTGTAGACCACCATCCAGCGTAACGTGACCGAGAAGTTGATGTGCTGAAGCGTTATTTATAAAATGGTCGATTCATACAGTCGGCCCTTCCGCGACGCTCGGGAAGCAATTAGAACTACAACTGCAGCTGTGCATAGACATAGTTTCTATTCATGTTTCACGGCTGATTGGGTCCGGAGCGTATCATGATCGCGATAACCGTACTCGTACATTACCTGTTCCTGCCCGAATTGCGAGCCAGACGTTCAGCCATCCAGTCTTTGAGACCTCTTTTCTTTTTTACAAATATGTGCAGAAAGAGGTAGATAGTGGTAGAAATTCGTATTAATAATTATATTATACTTAACAGCTATTTTAAATCAAACTAGCGAACTTCAAACGATTATGAAATTGACTGTAATTATAACTTCAAACGGTTATTACATTAATGACATCAGCTCTTCAACAATAATCAGTAGATATTGTTAATGCATATAACAGAAACCCTAACGTTGTAAACCATTTCTAAAGAGCTTCATAATGTGTAACTAATTTTATATGTAACTTAGACCATTCAAAAGAATTTTTCGCTATCCCAATTTTAATGAAGAATCATTAGAGTTGACTTGCATTGACTCTCTTTATAAACAATCTCTAGACTCGTCTAGAGCAGATCTGAACCCTTGTTGGTGTCATAAGCATCGTCATCATATCAGCTGAAAGACGTCCTGAACGACTGCTGAAGGACCGGTCCTGCGCCACCCGGATCCCGCGGACTCCTGCGACCTTTACCCGGTCATCAGTCCACCTTGCCCTACGCACCGATAGCCACCTGGGGCCTACGCACGCCCGCCTGGGGCCTACGCACGCCCTTCTGAGACCTACGCAGACCCGCCTGGGGCCTACGCACGCCCTTCTGGTCGGTGACCGCCACTCGAGAACCTTTTCGTCTCAACGGGCATAGGTTCTACGTGCACTGTCACTTCGGGGCATCTTAATTCTTGCTTACAAAAAGTGAATCTGATGGCAAGATGTGCTTAATTTAAGTGTGCAGTGCAGTCTGTTCAGTAGTACAGGCAGTAATGGTTTAATGTATACTTTTGAAACCTGACTTTTGGGTTAAACTACAAATAGCGTTTGAGTGATAGGACAGAGCTGGTAGGTTGGATGCATGTGAAAAACCTGGGGTTCATCTATATCAAATACTCTAGTTTTCTACACTAGAATGCATCTACAGTTATCCAATGACCTCAGATTAATTCGGCTCAAAAAAAACTGGGCGGTATTAATTTTCTCACTCGTCTGTTTATTCGAGCATTGGGAATAACCGGACAATAGCGAATCAGAATCTACTCGTGCGTTTCCAACTAAAAGGTCTACTGAGAACCATTGTCGGCGTGTTTTGGCTTTGTTGCACTTGTGAATTCATATATAAGAGTGAAAAGGAGTCAAGACGTCGATTATGATTCGCAGTAGCCCGTCATCAGCCCTCTGCAACTTCATCTCATCCGTGACTGCTGTCGTTGTACACTGATAAAGTAAAGGAACTTCAACAAACTTCTTCTTCTTCAACAAGACCACGGCCAACTTCAACTGTAGCGCAAATCAGCGATTACCGCGATAGTTACTCATGAAATGAAACTATTATGACGTATAACGAGGAGGTACGATTATATCGCGTATTTGAATAATTTAACTACATCTCGATTTTGTAATCTCGACGTATTGAACACTTTACAGAGTTCGTGGTCTACAGGTGACTGACATTGTAGGAAATTTGATAAATTTACCTCTGAATTTAAAGGTGGATTTACACCAAACGAGCTCATTCTATTCCCCACTCTACGAAATCAACGAATTTCGACGAATTACGTTTTGTGTGGCAAACGAATTTCGTAGAGCGAGGATAGCATGAACATTCGCTCGTTAGGTGTAAATCCACCTTAAGAAAATGTTAAGAATATTTATTTATCTTTTGTTGTTTAAGAAACAAAGATTTTGCGTCAATCAATTCTACAGAGGGTTAGTCAATTTGGACTTGCTTCTGATTCCCATACTTACCTAGTAAGTTTAATGAGTTGGCTACATTTTAGTGCTTGTTGTTATGTGAAAACCACTAGATTATATAATTAAATGAATGAAGTAGTTGAGCGGTACAATGTCGGCAGTAACAGCGTCACGTGCGCGTGCGCCGATCTACGTGCTCGATCTCACACCTCGCCGGGTGCTCTGTACACTAGCGGTGGCCCTAGCATGCTGTACTATATACGAAAACGAACCTCATATATTATGTTTTTGATGATATCCTGCCTTTTCGCAGAATTTTATTTTGCCGAATATCACTTGCCAACCAACTTTTCGCAGATGATTCACTTGGCATACATTTGAATCAATACATGCCAAGTGAATCATCTGCGAAATATTTACCTCAAAATTATTTGCCAACTTTTATTTGGCCGAATTTTCATTTGGCATTTATATTAGGTTAAGATACGTCTGCGTAACGTTACATTGGGAATTGATCTTTCGGCTAAATTAAATTCTGCGCTATGTTGGTTGGGAAGTGATATTCGGAAAACTACTTTCGGTGATAATTTAGAGAACCCTTTTTGATTCAATATTATCCAGCTATGAAATATCCATGTTATGGGCATTGTTGTCGCCGTGTTGTGACGGCAGTAAGAATACATTTGTCACCGCTCCAACTCTTCCCGGGGACGTCGTAAGACTAAGGGATTGAAGTGTCACTAAACATTATTTGATAGAAGATTGATGGTGGGCAGTAGCGTCATCATAGTGGACACATTACTGTGATCGCCAACGCGCTTGCCTAGCGTGGCGATTAAGGGCATTTACCTCCTAATGCGTCTATACGCATAGTTAATAGGAGAGGCCTACGTCCGGCAGTGGACTGAAATAGGCTGACGATGATGGTCATCGTGAAACCTAACCGAGGGGATGTTATTGATCCAGCACCAGTGTGCTCTTACTCGGACTTACTTTCTATCTATCTCGCTCGTACTCGTGTTATCAGCAATGCTCGGCGGGGGTAGCTGTTTTCATACTAAATGACATGACTGTATCACGTGACTTTTAGTATGAAAACAGCTCATTATCAGTCGTGTATTGGTGCGACTGAGCCGGATGTACAAGTCCACGTTAGTAACGGGGCAGCTAAGCAGCTCATGTCACGGCTACAGAACTATGCAACTTCAAGTATCTATCAGAATAGGCAGAAAGACGTCCCCTGCATCTGCCTCTGTGACATGCAATTCTCGTTTATGTTCTGAAGTAAGTATATGTGTATTTGTATTGTAAACACTTTTTTTTAAACAGCCTGAAACTATTTTCAGTTAAATGGTTTGTTGAAGACCCGAAATATAGGCATCTTAGTGTTATTAAATTTTTTACGTTGAATGTGATATCAAATAAACGGCGGTGTAAGCTCATGTTTTCCGAATTGCCAGCTTACTTACGTCATCTGCTAGTTTGTACACTTGGTATTTTAGATTTTGCTACAGACATTATGTGAGTGTGGCCACCCATGCTGTGTGTCATGCTAGTTCCACTTATAACATAGTGTTAATGACCATTAATTCTTCACTGCGGTTTGGCAGCGTGAGACCTTTGCAAAACTCCACAAACACTCCATAACTACCTTAAAAATACCGTAAATTTCAACCTTATTACCATCCTCGGTAGACAGAGAATCCTTTAAGCTTGTATTTCGACTTAGAGTATTTTCTGTTCAGCTAATAAAGAGCTGAACTTTTCACATGCATATGTTTAATTATTGGCAGTTGTAGATTAATAACGTGTAAATTGTACTCACGTCTGTGGTACTTCGAAGGGGCGGAGACAAGGTGTTCAAGACAATTGAGGCAGTTCCGGGTTTGTAGCCTCATCATCATCAGGCTATTTCAGTCCACTGCTGGGCCTTTCCTATTACCTACACGTTAGGAAAAGAATACCAATAATTGTCAATGTCAATTCGCCACGCTGGCAAGCGTGTTGGCGAGCGCAGTAATGTGACGCGGCTTCCCATCGTGAATAAAAAAATGGGCACTTCTTTTGTAGCCATACAATGTTAATTTGGTAAGAAACTATAGTTCCCTAAAAAGTAGTTCGTAGCTCATAGCTTAGTTGGTAGAGTTGGTAGTGAGTCTGCCTACGAAGTAAGAAGTCGAAGGCTCCCAGTTAGATTAGAACCCTGGCGAGGGCAAATCTATGAGTGTTTATCACAAATATTTGTCCTTAGTCATTGTTGTCTGTGTATTTAAGTATCTATAATTAAATATGTGTCTATATATTATACCTATATATAGGATATCGTCGCTCAGTTACCACAACAGAAACCTTCACTGAGGTTACTTGTGTATAAGATTTTCCCACGATATTTATTTATTTAAAATAATAACAATATAGGTATACCCCAAAAAGAAGAAGAAAAAACATCACCTGGAAAAAGTTTTGGTCATTCAAAGAAATTCTTAAAGGGAACTATAGCATAAAGATTAAGAAAACAATAATGGATACCTGTCTCCTACCTTGCCTACTATATGGATGCCAAACTTGGACTTACACAAACAGAATCAAACAAAAAATAAGTACAACACAAAGGGCCATGGAAAGAAGCATACTGAAAATAAATAAGAAACATAAAATAAGAAATGAAATAATAACGCAAGAAACGAGAGTCATAGATGCACTAATATTAGCCAGAAAGCTTAAGTGGCAATAGGCAGGACACATATCTAGGTATAGCGACAACAGATGGACTATTCTAACTACAAGGTGGAACGGACCACCAGGAAAAAGAAAAGTTGGCAAACCATTTAAACGATGGGCTGACGACATAACAGAAGTGGCGGGAAGGGATTGGATGCTCCAAGGAGGGAATAGAAAGTTATGGAAGAAGTGGGAGGAGGCCTTTACCCAAACGGGATCCATGACTCAAATAAAAACAAACAATATATTAAACTACTTCAGCTCAAATAAATTATGAGAGTTCATGGAAATAAAAAAGGCTATAATAAAAATAAATTTTAATATACCCCAAAAATAACTCACAGACTTTTGTGTCGTGAACCGGTATGAATAAAAAAAACATGAATACGTGTAGCTATAACTAGTTATACGTAACTAAATATTAATAACTTACTTGTACCACTATTCGTTAACCGCAATATTACCGAAAGCAATAAAGCAATTTGACTAGTATTGTACATTGATACAGAAAAAAATACATTTTACGTAAATTTATTGCCGTCTACATTGCGCATGAATAAATCTAGTTGTTTCCGTAATTAAGTAGCGGCGCCATATTTGCATGCGCGTGAGTCGATACTCGAGTCCCGCGCACTGCCGGGTCCACACCGACCGGGAGCTATCGGGAATCCGTGTCTATCCATACTATACCTACTTATTTCCCTCTATCTCTCTTGCATATTCAAGCGATAGATTCTTATCTTGTACTTTCTTTTTGGCCGAGTTTTTGTTACAAGATTCACATCGATGCCTGTGATTTATTAAAAATAAATACGTAACATATCTAATTCATATTCATAATTAGTTTCTCGATATGCATGTGCACTCGATAATTTAAAATACATGTAGAATTACGTAACTGTACAATTACCTTATAAGTTATTGAAATAAATGTTAGATTTTATAGTATCTGCTTGTTTTTATGGTACTTTATTGCATTTTGCTTTAATTTTAATATCAATTTGCCATAAGTCATATTTATGTTGAATACCTTATTAAATATGTTTTCATCACACTTGCTGTCTAAGCGCGCCATTGCTTGCGCGCGTAGCGGGAGTAATAGAAAAGTGAAATTCCCTAGGGAGTAATAGAAATGTCGGTACGTCATTTAATAATATTATGTGTTAAAACTTATTTTTTGGTCGGCAAGTGCGATGAAAAACATTGTATGCATCACGGTCGGTAAGCGGAATACTAACTCGAGTCATAAAAGCCCTCCGCCTAACGGCGTCGGGCTTCTAACACTCTCGTTAGTAATTCCGAGGTAAGTAACCTCCCTTGATGCACAATGTACTATTTGCTGATCGGATCGGGGAAGTGCCTCCATTGCTCTCCCTTGTATCCGCACCTGTTTAAAATGCAGTTTTTCTCATCTAACGGGAATAAACTTTTACTTCTTTCATTGATCATTGTTGACCTTTATCTTATTACGATAAAAGTGACGAACGAAATCATAAAACTGTCAAAATTCGCTTCCCGGTCCGGTAGCCGACGACCCGTCTACAAAAATTGGCCAACCAGCTGTCAAGTGTTAATATGGTAGTTTGCATACATCGGTGAGGAAACAAGCCCGTATGCAGATTGGTCGCGCAACGTCACGGTGTGCGCGTACGCAGCGCAAGCCTGTTACTACGCTGAAAACAAGAGTACCGTACTCTTCAGTAGCCGTACCATAAATTTTTAAGTATCAGTTAAGTTATGTTTTACTCAAGTCAAGTCAAACAAGTAAGCCTATTAATAAGCATTTTTGAATCGTGTGACACAATAACAAAGAAATAAAACTACTGCCGGTTCGAACCCCACACTGTTCTGAAAAAAAAACAGTAAGAAACTCAGCTGGAATTGTTTTTTTCCAAAAAAACTCTATATGTAAATAAGGAAGGGTCCCGGTTCTGAATTTGTATGGCAAGAACCGGGAATTCTCGTTTCCGATTAGAAAGCCAGAACCAGGAGCTCACCCTATATGTAAAGCATTATATCGCGCTCGCACTTATTTATTGGAGCGAGAGCAAAAGCCTGATTTACGTATCGAGTAAAATGTAACGTAACTGTAACTTGATAACTCATGGTACGGCTACTGTTGCTACGCTGAAAACAAGAGTAAGGCTACTTCAGTAGTTCGATTCTCGTATCACTGTCTGCACTCTTAAGGTGCATTTAGACCAAACGAGCATTCGCTCATTCTATCCCCCACTCTACGAGATTCGTTCGTTACACAAAAGGTGATTCTTCAAAATTCGTTGATTTCGTAGAGTGGGGGATAGAATGAAGGAATGCTCGTTTGGTCTAAATGCACCTTTATGTACAGTACAGTCAAACCACAATGTGGTCTACCACTTTTCAATTTTATTACCATTGAATAGAGTCGAAATGTGGTAGACCACATTTTTTGTTGACTGTACTATTAACTTATGTTATAAGTAAATGGTAGTACCATCCAATTAGGTAGCTCCAATTTCGAGAAAGAGGTTGACCTCCAAACGCCGAATCCAACTCGGTTGGGCAGTGTTCGGGAAACTACGCGATGTCTTTTCGTCCGACATACCTCAGTGCCTTAAGACGAAAGTCTACAATCAATGTGTGTTACCAGTGATGACTTACGGCGCCGAAACGTGGTCCTTCACCATCGGCCTCATCTCTAAACTCAGAGTCGCTCAAAGAGCTATGGAGAGGGCTATACTCGGAGTTTCTCTGCGTGATCGAATCAGAAATGAGGAGATCCGTAGGCGAACTAAAGTTACTGACATAGCCCTCCGGATTAGTAAGCTGAAGTGGCAATGGGCAGGCCACATTGCACGCAGAGCAGATGGTCGATGGGGTCGAAAAGTGCTCGAGTGGCAGGTCGCATCTAACCGGTACATGTGGAGGACCAGCAGTGTTATTCACTAAGGAAACCGCCTTGCTGTCAGCGCTGTGTCAGTGCTGCGGCAGCGTCGAGTCTAAAAATGGTATTCACTAATGTACTTTAAACGACACTAGTGCTCGGCGACGAATGCGGCGTGAGCTGGAACTACATTGCGTCGAAAGTTTGACGTTTAATCTATGAACTTCGTATTCTCTAACGAAAAACAGCGACGAACTCGCCCACAACCTCGCTCACAGCCTCGATTCCTAATGTCAAATCAAACAGCTAGGATTTTAGACAAGACTGTCTCGACATCGAGCTCGTTGACGAACGCAGCGTCGAATGTGTCAATAAGAGAATAGCATAGTAGAGGGGAAGCCTATGTTCAGCAGTGGACGTCTTATGGCTGAGATGATGATGATGAGTACCATCGCCAATTCACCATATGTCTCGCTATAGTTAGAATCCCAAAATGATTGTGAACGGAGTCGTATTTCTTGTCCTTAGACACCATAGCCTTAAAATACATCGTGTATACCCGAGAAATTAAGACATGTAAATTGTTATAGTAATTATGAAACCGCTATAACTATTGGGTAAATACAGCCCGCAAACAAATTATAAATGATATCTTTGCGGTCCCCGGCGGGAACGTCGCCCATTGACAATATTCTAATCAGCATTGTTTTTTCGTAATAATTGATTACCTAACTATAATTTTTTTTTTTATATGAAATAGGCTTACTCATGGCCACAGACTAGCCAAGGGCAGAGACGTGGCCTACGATGGAGTGAGTTTGCCCAGAAGGTGCCTATTCACCCTTGACTTGAAGGTTGACGGGTTATATGATCTTGGAAATATAGACGCCGGCAGGGAATTCCACTCCTTGGCAGTACGCATAAGGAAAGAAGACGCAAAGCGCTTTGTACGAACAAATGGAATATCTACCAAGTAAGGGTGGAACCCGGCCGTGCGTCTAGAATTTAGATGGTAAAATGGGGATGGTGGAATAAGCTCATGCAGCTCTTGAGCACACTCCCCGAAGTGCAATCTGTAGAACACCGACAGACTAAATAACTATAAAATGAAAGGTTGATTGATACTTTCAAGAAAAAACTATGCAATTACACTGCACGTCAATTTCCTATTAGCAGGTACGTAGGTACATTTTATACACAATACTTACAGTAGGTACATAAATTTCTAGCAAACTGGTACGTGATGAAAAACTCCAATTAAGTATCATCAACTTAATTTTATTTATCAATTATTTCCTGGATTTGATTTAGTACGTGCTACGAAACAATTTAAATTTTCTAGGTGACTAATTTCAAGTAGGTGGGTGGACTGGGTGGTTGGTATAGCTAAAATTAGTCTTTATGGGTAAAATAGAATTCAAACTAAAGTAAACTGCAAAATTAGTTAAAAACAATAAACGAAAGCAAAAAAATAAATCTAAAATTAAAGTAATCTATGAAATTAAAACACAAATGAATCTAAAAAGTTGGACTGGTGCTAAGGATGCTGGCAGCGTTACCTCGCTGTATCGCGATACTGATGCATTTTTAGTTTTAATTCAAGTTTAATGATTATTTATGTTATAGCTTTTATTTGTATAATTTCTATCGTTTAATAAAGTTAATCATATATGTGTAGAAATAGATTAAAAACGCTTCGAACCAAATTGAATTCAATCGATCCCTCAGAATTCATAAGTATCAGTTTCTAAATAACGATCACAATCGTTCCGACCTCGTCCGAGTCGGTTCTTTGGCGCACATTATCGAATCTCCCGGTCTCTGTGTTGCCCGGGCACCGCACCGGGGCCTAAAGAAATCGGCTTCCACGATCATTCGCTCGAAATCTCAAGAGTGCGCTAATTCCGGCCGTTTTATTTATGTCTTCATACGCGCCGCCGATACTCCCTAATTACGCGCAACGCAAAAACACTAATCGCGCAGCGTACGGAAAATCTTCGCCGATAAACCTTTTAAAGCCCTCGACTAAAACAGACGAAAGAAATCTGAGTTTTTGCAGAGCGTAAGGATGAAATTCGCTAGGAGATTTGTGGGAGTTGCAACGTTTTGTCATGTTCCAATTAAGCCATCACAAGAGAAGGAATGTCGCATCAGATCTGTTTTTCTCCATCAAAACAGAAGCCTTCAACGCTGCAACTAAAGAAGACTTTCCAACGATCGTCCTGATTCAAGAGATTCGTCCGTTTGGTTCTCAGATTAAACATGTTTCGAGATACCAAACGCTACCGTAAGGCAAAGAATCGATGACAGATTATCGACTATTGGTTCGTCAGGATTAAAGTCGTTTCTGGAGTGAGGTTTAGAGATGGTCAGAGAAGCGTTAATGAGCGAAGGTTCCGCCGGATTCCTGCTCAGCTATGTTGGTGCACCTTTTGTCGGCAAGCGGCGAGTTTTTGCGATGGCCAATGATAACAAAGAGCGGTGTTAAGAAAAGTGGGATGCGAAATTCTATAGAGATTACAAGAAACCAGATAATGTGGGCTTAATTAATTAACGTTCTGCGGGTACCGCATGGAGTATGGCGATCGATCGCGAAGAATTTATCGATCTTTTACTGGTTCGTTACGAGTACTATTTAGGTGCAGCATTTACAACAAAGTAGCAAACATAAATACCAATGACAAAGTCACACGTATTTACTGAATGTTGGTATGTAGAGCCCATCAACTAAACGATACAATTTAAGTAACTGGAGATGTGGAACTTACAGAACGCTCAAAATGGTTCGCTTATAGGTTATCTGCGTTGTAAGAGGCCCCACTTCAGAGTTAACCAACTAACATGGGATTAACTGGCAAAAACTGTTCAATTTTGACACTTGTTAATGGCCTAATAACACTGGATTTTACAAGGAGGCCTAAGAGATAAATCAAAAGTCAAAGTAAACCACAGATATTTCCTGACACGATAAACACCGCTGTATAAACACCACAATATTTCAAGGCCAGGCTCCTATTTGACCATGATAACATGTGCAACTATTGTAAAAAATACTGTTTCTCCTATTTCCAGGGTCCATAGGCTACGGTTATCGCTTACAATCAGTCAGGCCGTGTTTGTTTGCCACCAACATAAAATGTATTGCAAAACTTTCATAAATCAGCAGTTAGCAGCTACTTTTTGCGGAGTTAAATTACAACTCTCTCAAGAAACACGACAATTGTAGCGAAATTCCAACACGGGCCGAACGAAACTCGTGTCAAGAAATAACAAAATCCCTCTAAACCTTGTGACAATAATTGTCTCGACCTAAAAAGTATTAGTTTATAAACGATGTAAAAACATTTTTTTTTAATTCTATGTTGGTTGCAAACATGCACGGACTATCCAATACTAAGCAGTAGTCGTAGCCTACGGTGGCCTGTGACGTCAGTAAAAGTGATATTTTACAATTGTCGCACCTGTCATTATTATATTATGAAATAGGGGCCAGACCAGGCCCCTATACCACAAAACTTTACAAGCGTACAATTCTACAATATTGTATAAATTCCCATACAAAAAGATGACAATTTTGTAGAATTGTACGCTTGTAAAGTTTTGTGGTATAGGCCACAGGGGGTCGAATTGTGAAAGATTGATGACATTCATTCGTATGTTTCTTATGCGAGTTCAATCCAAATTTGGTTTAAGAGCGGAGCAACACCATTTTTCATAGCTCAGGCGTTTTTCTACACTAATTTACATGGAATGAGTACACAAGTGATTTTAATCGGTCGGATGCTAAAACAGTCGTATTCAAAAGTTTCCCATCACCATGGCGCAATCTATGCATCTGAAAATAAGACCTCCGGTAATGTATGCACCGATACAAGATAGTGTACCGGGAACTTATCCGACCCGCTCGCTGGTTCTTATGGTTAAGAGGATAAAGCTTAAAATAGCTTCATAAAAGGGTCGCATATGTTGTCAGTTTTTCATGGATTACTTTCTACAGACTTTGTATTATAAACTGTTTATGAACGATTATAATGACTTACGTAATGAATTATGTCCGTAGCACCGCTTTGTGAACCTCTATAGTACAGGTGGTACTACCTGTATTATAGAGGTCCACAAAACGTCGCTGCGGGTACTTCGAAAATCGTATATTTCTGTCATCTGTCCCTGTGTGTCTCTGTCGATGATATCACCAAGTAATCTTTGTTGTTGCTAGGTTACTATTTAAAAAATTACAAATATTACAACAAATAACATAATACCTATCTGTTTTACCTACACTACAACGAATGGTACATTGCGCGTATTTAAATAACTAAATTTATGAATTACAACCATTTCCGGCATTTGTTAAAATTCCATGAGCAATTGCTCAATTGCAACCAATTGCAAAAGAGCATCTAAAAATTTGAAAATTTTGAAATGGCTAGAAGTCGTAACTCGTAACCAAGTTAGACTGCAATTGCGCTCCCAAATAAAGTTATGAATGCAACACAGTACTCCATGCTCCGTCTACTTAAGTGATCAACAGCTTCAATGCATCGAGAAGTATCGATTCGGATCACTTCGTTTTTGTAAGCAAAACGACGCAAGACTCCCAAGAACCCGTACTCGGTCGCGACACGTTTACATTGCGTACACGTTGTAGTTCCAATTTACTTATAAATAATTATCGATGTCCACAGGGGTGCCAACTTAAGGGTTTTACCCCTAAAAGGGGGTAAATGAGGAGGGGTTTTAGGGGCTTAAAATGTTTAGGAGTATATTTAGAGATTTTACCATAGCACGTATGTTCTGTTTATCTATGTTTAAATGTTTACGAAAATCAGAAACTTTCTGAAACAAAGTTACGCAGTAACACAATAACAGAGGCAGATGAGACAGGGCACTTGTATGATCGAAGTTCTGGGTAGGCAGTCATAGCTCTCTATTCTTTAACCTCCTGAGGTTCATTGTCCTAATAATAATACATATTCACTACGATTAATTTTCTCTACTCTGTTAAAACAGAGTTGCAATTGTTTTGTCTCTAAAAATTTACTGACAAACCAAAATCAACTTTATTTCCTGTCGAATAGGTAAAAGAACCTCAACCACATCGATTTCTCTTGTATGACTTTCCTTGTCTGATTTTTCATTCGTAAGATTCCCCAGAAGATAAATAAAATGTCAAGGCGATTTTCCAAAAAATATCTTAGTTTTCAGGGTTTGAGGTTGAACTTTAGGGTGAAATAAAACTGGGAGTAGGTAACCCTGGATGTCCACTGTTCAGGCGGCGCGTTTATCGCGTATCGCCCCAAATGGAGTTCTCTGCGCGTACGCAGCAGGCCTTAATTATAAAACATAACTCAGCGCCTGCGCCGCGCCAGCCTACCATTCCTGTTGGTTTATTTCCTTACACTAATTTGTTTAAATGCTATCTGATGGCGATTCGAGGACTTAATTATGAATTTTTGACTTGCCCTACTCTGTGGGATTATAATCATTAAAACAAATTGCGGAGTGCGGTTTATAAATACAGTTCGAGATTTAAGTTTATTGACTTTTGAAGAATTTGTGTGAAATATTAAGATATACATTTATATGGCGGTAAAGTAAATTGAAGTTGAATCAGGTATGATATTTTCCTGTTGCTACAATCAGGAACAAAGATCTTTCTATCATAGTAATATAGGTATATGAATGTTATGATTAACTGTTAATCATAAGATTCATAAGTATCATAACGTTCATATCCTATATGATAGGACACTAGCGTCTTTGTTAATTAAATGACGCTAGAAGTGGCTGACGATGATATATCCAGGGTTACGCTCAGACGATAGAGAGGGAGGCTTTTTGATCTTAAACCACACAAAAATGAGAATGTTGGAAAGCCAATCAAAAATAAAATATTGGAATAATTAACGTTAGAAGAAGTCTACACATACAAAATTAATTCCAATGTGCTGCATGAAAACTATCAGTTTTGTTCATCTGAAACAAAACTGATATGAATACGTCTGAATCACGAAACGAATGCTCCAATTGTATTGACTTTATTATCATCTGTCTTGGACAGCCTTTTAAATCTTAAAAACTTTATAAGGGTAGCGTAAGCGTGCCTTGGCATAAAAGCCATAAGTCTGACTCAACTTTCTTAGTGTCAATGTCAAAGTAAAGAAATCCGAAAAATTCGAGCGACAACAGACACCACGTCTCTCCACGCGACGTGTATAGCCGTCGAAGCAGTTTTTGTCGGCCGCGGCCGCTCGGAAAGGCATGATAGCGATAATTACAGGACAATAGCGTTCCTGGGACCAGGGATAGGGAATTGGACCGGTCTTGATTGCGATCGATCTCTAGTGACGATTGCTTATTTATACTTCATCATCATCATTTCAGCCCACTGGTGAGCATTGGCCTCTCTTTTGTACGTCATTTATCTAGGTTCTGAGCCAATCTGACGCAGAAGTGTTCCATAAAGTAGCGTATTTATCATTAGTAATACCTACAATAAATACAAATTTTTATGTCTAAACTACTGAAACGATTTGCATGAGATTTGATTTGAAGATAGCATAAGTCTCAGGAAAGAATACTGGATAGTTTTTATCCTAGATAAACGACTAGTTCTTTCAAAGATTTCTGTTACTTGTTGTAACACTATTAGTATTTAAAACTGTATACAAACACAGATGTCAGCAAAGTCATAAACCAAGGAGGTGGTAAACAGCATTGCAGTAGCCGTATGGACTCTGAAAGCTGAGGATATGGCTTCGTTCCTGGCCTGGTATCCGATGGATTTGGTCTTTTTCTTTAGTAAGCATTTAACATCGGTTTTTGTATATTTTGTTGAAGTAGGTAACCTGTAACATGTCATAAGATAATGTTAAAATACTAAGAACTGATTTGTCAATCCTCAGATTTTATAACTATCCCACTACTACTCAGCTCATCACTCAAAAAAGGATAAATGCTAACATTTATGCTACTTACAGATAATGTTTACTGAGGATCGAAAAATCAGTCCTTAATTGTGTTTATGCATCAAACATAAAAAGAATTACAAAAATTCAAAGATCATTCAATTCATTACACATTTAAGTCCTTACATGGCCATTACCCATTGCTCAAGAACGGATCGGTTCGCCCTGACTTATGTTAATTTCTTCATCACAAAGAACTGTCGCAATTAACCCATAATGTATTGTTTGCACTGTTCTGATTCTTCCTGAACCTTATTCCGAGGGTACAAGGTCCATTAATGGTCATTCAAGAGAATTAAGAGTTGTTATGTAGGCCCTCTTGTATCGTATCGTAATTATATGTGCGCGCGCGATGTGAATTATGTCCAGCCAACCTCGCCCAAAACACGACGAACGATTTTGTTACAATATTAAAGTTATTTATGTTTATAACTAATATTCTACAACTAACATTTCTATAAGTACTTTGAAATATTTATATGCTTTCTCGAAGGTGCTGTCTGCTTAAATACCAGTTAGTAACATGTGTACAAATATAATGTTTCGATAGACAGAGGTTTTCCAAATTTATTGGAGAATACAGAGTACAGTTGCATGGGCACTCTCTCAAAAGGACTACAGAACAAATATAAAAACCTGTAAGAAATTCAGGTGTCATATTAATTATCAAGAGAGGCATCTGTAGCTAGACAGTTTGAACGAGTCTCAATAAACGAATGCGAATTCACATCATAATCGATATCGAACACATAACCGTAAAAAGCTATTACGTAATTAAATAGTAATTTATTGATAATCAAACAGCTCAGAGCGCGGTGTTCGGTATCTCGGGATATCATAATTAAGTCTCGGTGCGTGTTCAAATTAAATTATGTCGGAATGAAAGGTTACGGCGTCGTAAATACGAGCGGCGGCGCGGGCGCCGACTTACGCGCTGATGAATCCAGGCACACCTATCCTGCCTGTGCAGGCAAAGGCGCAAGCGATTCTACAGATCTTATCTTCCTCTGTAAATTCGGCATTTTTACTCGTAGCCTGTAGGCTTATGATGGTAATGCTAATCGTTTGTCGTCCCTGCCGTGTGCCGTCACGTTCTGACTAGTTTGCAAGTGCGAAAGTGCGCAAAGCAGATATGATATATTCCTAAGATCCCCTATGGGTTCTCAGCGCAAAGCGTTCACAAGTCACAAGGCATTTTAGGATTCATGGAGCTGAAACGATTCCCGTGTATTACTGATATCCGTCACGCATACTTAGTGCTGCCATTTCAAAAAAATCAGGAAATAAAAGAACCCGGATATTTGGCATGAATCCGGGGTTGCCCCAAAATTTTACTTCGTTCACTGAATACTCTCATTCATGACGTGTTTCCCCACATGAAAAGTATCCGAATTTTCTGCAAATTAATCCCATTTTGAAGACCGTCAAAGTACTTATGACCTGCTGCTGGTGCTGATTTCCATGAGCGTTAGTAATTGTAGGTGGGTATACCAAATTTGTTTGCCTAACGAATTTAATTGTGCCAATTGTACCTCAAGATCCTTATTTATACTTCAAAATCCTCGGAACCTGTGCCTTGCGCCGCAGCCAACGAGGAGATATATAACTTAATCTGCGTCCAGCTCCCATTTAACTCGCTGTTTGTTTTTGTTTCTTCGAATCAATAAAGCGAATGAATCCGTATCGAACTGAAAACAGCCGTTTACTGCCGCGGCGGGGACACTCGGCCCAATCTTAATGTTTTAATTTAATTAAGACCTGGAAGATGGATGGAAATTAAGTCATCAGTTATAAAACTTGAATGAATTTTGGCGGTTGCATTCGAGGTCTTTCTCTATCTTAAACGAGTTGTATCTGGGGCATTTAATTAATTTAGGTACATTGGTTCTTTTGGCCTCAGTCTGTCTCCATCCTCCCAGAGATAATATAAGAAAGAGGCATTGTAACTGATCCAAGATATGGATTTATTAGTTTTCTTCTTTTGAGAATTTAGATTGAAGTTTTTCACGAATCACTGTACGGCGCTTCATTGCAAAACTTAAATCGGGGGCGAATTGTGACTGTTCCATGTTCATGTTTGAACAGTAAACTCACTTACCTTACCATTTGTATTGGTAGATTTGTTATTCATTCATAATTTACAACAATTGCATTCTGACAACACTTTGATGTATAATAAATACATTTTATGATTATGCATTTTCCGAACCCTGAAATAAATATTGTTTGTTCTATCATAAACTAAACAAACAATAATATTTTGTTATGAAATATTAATGTTTGTTGATTATGACATTAATGGCAAATGGCAACGTCATTTGTTGTTAAAGCCGTGCCTCACCTTTCACGACATTGTATTGCGATAAATCTGATGCACATTTTTATTTTATTTATATTATATTATTCCGCAAAATATTAAATAAATTTATGATAATATCAACAATTTACCTTTGTTGCAAATTGTTGTATTCAGTTTAATACGGGCTTTTCATATAGATGTCTGGTTTCACATATTTTTATTTATCAAATTCAAATATTCAAAATTTATGAAAGCATTTTCGACAGATTTTGTCACGAAATTTTGGTATAAAAAGCTGAGATTTTCCATAGAAAGGGCTTTTTGCTTTTTGGCTTCTGGTTCGTTCAATTTGATCTCGAAAGGGTAAAGACCCTGTCTTTTCAGTGATGGAATATCTGGAGGGCGAAACTCTGTCCAAATTATGTGTTGTAGGGTAGTTTAGCCGGTTCGCCGGCCACTTCTGGTTGTCGGCCACTACGTAGAAAAACGAAAACAACAAGAACTCTTTACCCTACCTATGCAAAAAAACATTTTATTTGGGTAATTTCACTTGACACCTACACCTCTTTAAACTGGCTGCCTAATAATGTTCCAATTGGCTGGTCAGTGCGTCGACAAAATTTAGACTGTGTAGATGTGTCGCCATTTTAAGTAAAAAAATTTGCGAGCTATGTTTTTCGAGCTGAGTAAAAATATTGTATCTTTGATGTTTATAACATTGCTTATGTTTAAGTGTGTAGAATATTAGCCAAAGTATTGATATTTTGACCAAAATTTATGGAATATAAAGTAGAAACTATTAAAATTTGATGGCCGGCTAGCTAAATGCAAATTCACGAAATATTTCGTTCTCGGCCGGGCGGCCGAGAACGGCCTTCAACTTCGTAGGACTAGACTGCATACATTTGTTAAAATAAAAGCATACGTGAGATATGTTGTGTTTTAATGTGAAGTTAAATACATTTTAATTAATGTATTTAACAGGCGGCCACATGTATTCTAAATAATACTTGATGATAACGTGCTACTAAATATTTTGTAATTGGCGGCCGAGAACAGAATTATGACAAGCTAGTTTTCGGCCTTTTTAATTTATGCCGGCCGAAAACAGACGCATCATACGTTAATTATCGGCCTTCAAAACTAAAGCGATAAGAAACAGACAAAATCCACACTTTTTTTAATTCATGTAATGTTTTTATTTAATCTCATGTCCAAAGTAATACTAACAATGCTAGTTTTCATACCACGTTTATTTATTGCATTGATTAAAACTTGGCCGAAAATCATAATTTTAATAATGAGTTCTCGGCCACTGTTGACAGAGTGGCCGGAAACAGGCCAACAAATTGTGTGTTGTCGGCCCTCTTTTCGTAAGCGCCCGAAAAATACATATTTTTGTTTTATTTAAAATAAATAAAATAGTTTTTTTTTACTCAGTAGAGGCTGGTATAGCTATAACTAACCAGGTAATAAAATAATACTGTCTTCTATTTTCGCGATTGTTATTCATTGAAATTAGACACTTTAGAACAGCTTAATCGAGTTTTTTTAATAATGAGTTCTCGGCCACTGTTGACAGAGTGGCCGGAAACAGGCCAACAAATTGTGTGTTGTCGGCCCTCTTTTCGTAAGCGCCCGAAAAATACATATTTTTGTTTTATTTAAAATAAATAAAATAGTTTTTTTTTACTCAGTAGAGGCTGGTATAGCTATAACTAACCAGGTAATAAAATAATACTGTCTTCTATTTTCGCGATTGTTATTCATTGAAATTAGACACTTTAGAACAGCTTAATCGAGTTTTTTAACACCATGAGCCTACTTTTCGAGCCCAGCTTTCCTTTTACAGTCCTTTTAGAGGGTTAAGATCATGATCATCATCATCAACTTCAATCAACTTACCCGTTCTAAAGTGTTTAATTTTAGGTAATAATAATATTTACTACAATAGTATATACTATTTCTAGCAGACAATATTGATTAAATGCTAAGAATGATTTTTGTTTACAGATAAAGACAAACTATGAGATAAATATGGATGAACCCCATATTTATCTCATAGTTCGTCTTTCGTAATAATGAAGTTACAGACAAGAAAGTAGCGACTGATGCAAAAGATAAAAAGAAATGTAGCGATAACGAAAAAAAACAATATAAAGTCAGAAAAGAAGGAAACTCAAAACATCCAATTATTTATAATACAGAAGAAGGTTTTGACAAGACAGATCATAAAGCAAATGCGGGATTGAGTAGCAGCGACGAAAAGTTTTCATTATTTTAATATAATTATTGTTTTTATTTTATGTTATTCAAGAGAAGTTCCTACTAAGTTTTAAGTGATTTTTGAAGGAAATTCATATGCTACGGTTACACATGCCATCAGATGGGGCGTCATTTTGTTTACCACTGACGTAGTACAAAGTAATCAATAAATAAAATAACAGTTAAGTACTTAAAAGATCCTTATAATGTTCCAAATGTTTCTACTATATTTATTGATTCATATAGTTTTCGTTTGATTTAAAAATAAACCATACAGACTATGGAATAAGACTCACTAATAAAATTATAAATAGTGGCCGAGAACTGATGTTTAAGCGGCCGAAAACTAAAAAAAATGGTCGAAAACCGGCTAAATCGCCGCTTTTTGATATTTATTATTTAAAAAAATCATTATGAATCATATGACATAAAGTTCGATCAAAAAATTACAATTTCATTATATTTTCAGTCTAAAAATATAGTCATAACTTGGATTTGTTAAGAGCACTATTCATAAAATAGTTTTAAATTCAAAATTTTGGTAAACTGGCCGAAAACCGGCTAAACTACCCTATTTTAGAGTCTATTTGTTTTAATGAACCATTTTATTAGCTGGAAATTATGGTAAGCTAACCTGGTTTCTATGATAGTCACAACATAACACACACTATACACTTGGGAATGGGTATTTATAACTTTCATTCTAAAGTAACGTTAAAATCTATATTCTCTAACAAAGCCTAATAATATAATTCAATTCTAGGCTGTTGTTAGTTAACTAGTTTTGGTGTTCTAGGTTCTCTAATTCTCTAGTGTGGGGTGCGTCAAGCGATGCACTGTCAACTATTAAAGGTGTTCACTATAATATAAAAGTAAAATGATTCTGTCAAGTTGAGTCCAGTAGCCACAGACTGGTCCAAAGAGTTTTGGTCAGACTGTTTAAGGTCCATTTGCGAGGCGAAGCATTGCATTAGATCTTATAGAGCAGAAGGAACGCTCATCTTGGTTGGTCATTCAGAGAGAACGAATGTATCAATCATCATTATTATTAACAAAAGTGCTTGCTTTTCACTCTTTAACCCTGGAGAATTTGAGTATTAGCTGTAGCTAGGCTTAGTTTGGGGTTATACCTCTACTGCAATATGATACGCTTATGAATACTTGGTGCTTCTTTTCATCTTTTCCTTTGTTTGCATTGCAGTTAGGTTCCGAAGCACTGTAAAATTTAGCTAGGAGAAGTGAGGAAGCCCAACTGACAGAGTTAACTCTACACTGGTTGGTTTAGCGAACCTCTATTCCCCACCCAAAATTGCTGGAATTGTTAATTTAGCTAGCAGATGTGTTAAGGTTAAAAGTACTAAATTTGTTAGAAGTTCCAGTCAATTGACAGAGGTCACTTAGATGGTCGGGGATATTCCTCTCTGAGGAATTTTATTTTTATTGTTTCATTCTTGACATCATATATTTTATTATCTGCATTACTTATTGTTCAACTAATCAATAAACTTAAATTTCAGTCCTTAAATATGTCAAAACTATCTATCTTAATATTCCCTCAAAATCAATAAATACAATGTCACGTTTTCCTTTAAATAAATAGTCATTTCTCTTTATTATTACATGTCCAAATATCTATTTGTTTTGTGTCCAAAGGTTTAGCTTGTTTCACATTAAAGAATCTCTGTTACTATTCGGTTCACAACATAGGTGTCCTACCCTAGACTAGACGATCACTGGCCAATTTACCATCAAGTTAAAATTTATTATTAAGTTTTCCAATTTATAATTAACTTCCCAATTAACCATTAAGTACAATTTACAATTAACTTCTCATTTATCTCTAAGTTATCAATGTAATTTTATCTCTATAAACTTATATTATTAATAAAAAAAATAATTTAAAATTTCTGGTTTTATTTAAAAAAATAGAGGGGGGGGGGGTTATTTACAGCATGTGCTGTCTTTCTATTAGTATAATTTCGCTATGGGTTTCTATATGATGTACCATCTTCTTCGTCATAATACTAGTAGAAAAACAGCACTCTAAGTAACGCAACCAACATATTAGGAAACAACAATGTCACACCAAGTTATAGAAAGGGACAATTACAGAACTAACAAGCGATTTCCATAAACGTCCCTCTTTGTCACATTGGCAAATATGTCCAGTTGTAATTGCGCGCTATGTAGGGTCACCGCTGCGCTGGCGCAATTAGTGCGGTGACGTCTAATCGCTTATTCCGATAGGACTGCTTTTTACGTCACTCCATATTAAGACAAGGCAATTTCAGTATTTGCCAATTGTGTTTACGTATTTAATGAGGCGATTCTTGAGGCGTAATGGAAAAACAACATTAAGAACCGAACACAACTGAAAACTACTGGAACATTCAGTGACACTGGGCCCTTAAGTAGGGATTTTTTACAATAAGATGGCCCTCGTTTTATCGTCTTTGTTTTGGAGATGGGTGAGCATGTCCTCGGTGGACTCTGCTGTGAATATTTTTCAATTGATGAAGATGACAAAATCGCAAAATCATCCAATGCAAACAGTATCGGACAATAATGTAGGTTTCCGCTTTAGCAAATAAGTATGTAGTAATAATTAGAAAAGCAGTCTCGTTTATCCAGGAGGGCAATAAATAACACAATAAAATTGTCTTCGCTATTAGTTTCTCAGATACCTGATCGCAAAGGCAGGAATTAATTGAAGGCTAAGGAGTTAGCGAAACGCACGGAATAGGCTTTCATTGTAAAACTAGGTAATGGTCCCCCCACCGGCTCACAAAATTCTACGGAGGGGGGCTGATTCATTTATTCCCAAGCCACATTAGTCAGGAAAAACAAATTTCTCGTAATAATTGCAGTGAAAATGCAGTTGGTAACTTGGAAAACACCAGTTGGTTCACATGAACCGATAACTGAATAAGTTAATTAGCATGCTGCGCCAGCGCGGGCCGTAATCATATGCGCGGGAATAATGATCAAACAATAAATAATACGGAGCGGCCGTTTAGACGCGGCGATGGTGGTGGAGGCTCCAGCACACGTCACGTCCGAGGAGGGGTGCCACTGTCAGCGGGATGTCTGCCTTCACACAGAGGACCTTCGAAAATCGTAAATTTCGAGCATTTTTCTCTGGCACTCTGATGGCGCCTTGTTTCCGTGTATGAACATTCGAAAATCATAGATATCTTGCATGTTCCTCTATCACTCTGATGATGGTGTCTTGTCTTCGTGTAGTTCTTTGAAGGTCCCCTTCAAAAATCGTGAATTTCGAGCATGTTTCTCTGTCATTTTAATGGTGCCTCATCTCCGTGTATGAACCTTCGAAATTGGTGAATTTCGAGCATGTTTCTCTGTCACTTTATGGCACCCTCTTCGGAGAGGCGAAGCCAGGAGTGCGGCGATTCCGAACGATGCTGCGATGGAGGCTTGTTACATCATCTTCATAGAGTTTTCTGGCAACCGCTTCTACCGCTGTGAGTGCGGCCGCGCACTATGCGCTTGCGTCTATGCAAATGTATGAAAGCAACACCGCTGCCGGAGCCGCGTAAAAAAAAAGTAGTAAAAACCTGCGCAAGCGCCGACCCACTCTCGCCGCCCGCACCCGGCGAGGTAAGCCATTCAAGCAAATCTATTCAACAAATTTCTAGTAACTACTAGGTACTGAGCATTATGTAAGTGCAAAATTAAATGAATCATCATCATCAGCCAATTGACGTCCACTACTGGACATAGGCCTCCCCCAGAGAGTTCCACAAAGATCGGTCGTGAGCTGTCCGCATCCATTGGACACCCGCAACCTTTACCAATTAAATGAATGGGCGATTTTAAACAGGTACCTATTTATAGGATTCATTGGTATAAGTCATAATAGGCAATGTTTGTTTTTTTAAGCTACAACTAATTACGAACCGACAGTTAAATTTGCAGAGAAAATTACCTTTGCTTTAAGTATAAAAAAATCGCAATAAAAATCCGATTTCTTATCATGAACAAAAAGCATCTACGTTTCGTTATTCCCTATTTAGTGTAATAAAAATTTATATCTACATCTACCCTCGATATTTTCATAAACATTCAGCTACGGGTGTATGCGCATCGCTTCTCTAACTTTTTGTGCCATTCGTAATTGCCCCGCCGTCATTGTTCGCCGCATTATCAATATAATAACTACTAATGCCAGCGTTAATTGTTCTTATTTTTATAAAACGACCTGATAATCTATAAAGCATTCAAAAACGTATAGTAAACGTATATACTCGTAGTAAACATAAAATAGTGCCGTGGTTTTCTTTATTACTCGTATAATAATTTTATAAAACGTTTATTAATTATCAATGGCTCTTTTTATTATTTAAGGACTATTATTGTTATTGAAACCTTTATTGTATTATAATTACGTAATTCAGTATTTTATCATTACGCGCCATGCTTTGTTTAACATTAGAAATGGGTAAACAATCTTGATGTGTATTTTTACTGAAAAATTATCGAAAAATCTTTCTAAGAATGTGTTTATATTCATTAGGAATATTAAAAAGATCGTTTATATAAGAAGGTAGCAAAATACATCTAATTGGCAAGTATACCAACCTAAAAATAAATGATTACTAAACAGACAAAGAGTACGTAGACTCAACTTACATACAACACACAACACAACACAACACACATATCCTTACCAAATTTCGTTACTGTAGCATTTATAGTTTCCGAGTAAATCGGCTGTGACAGACGGACAGACGGACAGACGGACAGACAGACAGACGGACATGAAGAATCTATAAGGGTTCCGTTTTTGCCATTTTGGCTACGGAACCCTAAAAATTAGGGAACCTCTACATTTTTAAGGCCAAGCCACACCGGATCCGTGTGTACCTACTGTGTGTGTCCTGCGGCCCTAACGAAGGCGTCATTAGAGTGAAAGAGACAAATCCTCGAAATTTACGAATTTCCTTTTTCGCGGTAGTAGGCCAGCACGTGCGCGTGCGCGTGCGCGTGTGGTGCGACATATTGGAGCGAGCGTGATGGACTGCTTTACGTATCGAGTAAAAGCTAACGTTACCGATACTTGCAAAGGCATGGTACGGCTACTACTCATACTCGCGAATTGAATACCTGCAGACAAACCAAAGAAGTACTACCCGAGCTAAACTGTAAACTCACGGAAACCCTACTACCTACGAACGCCCAGACACAAACTGAGGAAAATAGTAGGATTGATCACGGGACACAACACATTAAACAAACACCTGCACAATATGGGCAAAACAGATGCCTAATGTGTCAGGGCCTGCATGGAAGAGGAGGAAACAGCAAAACATATTCTTCTAGAATGTAAACAGGTAGAGGTATACAGGAGTAGGCACTTGGGGACTCCCCATACACTAAAGGAGGCATTTAGCAACCTGAAACATACACTGAGTTTCGTGGAGGAGCTTGGATGTTTGGAATAGGGCTACCTCGCTATCACGCAAAAAAGGCACGATGGTTGTCGAGTTGCGGAAAAAGCCCAGTAAAACTAACTAACTAACGCACTCGCGAATTGGTGCAAGCGAGGAGGATAGAAGGAAGTAAAGCTATCGCTCCGTTAAACTCACGCTCTCAGCACATGGTAAGCACAGTGCACACAACACAACTACAGTGACAAAAACTCGCGGGTACCGCTCGCTGATACTGCAATTAGCAATGGTGGCTGATGCCGGCTGCCACACAAACATAGGTACCTACTACCTAAACACTTAAATTCTAAAAAAATAACAAATAAATAAAAATAAATATTTTGAGACATCTCACACAAATCAACCTAGTCCCACGGTAAGCTCAATTAAGGCTTGTGATGTGGGTACCAGGCGACGATATATAATAGATAGATACATATAGATACTTAAATACATAGACAGCCATGACCAAGGAACAAATATTTGTGATAAATAAATACATAAATAATGCCCTCGCCGGGGTTCGAACCCAGAACCTCCAGCTTCGTAGGCAGGGTCACTACCAACTAGGCTACGGAGGCTGACAAAGTCAGTGACTTTATCTCGGGCCAGAAGAAAGAATTATAACCAGTTGGCCTAGCGCGAACATCGTATTCTTATTTAGTTTGACAAACGTGTCACGACCATGTTCCATGTTAAAGGTTTCCAGGACGTCCAACACTTTGATACCTACTCATTTGTGAAGTAGACCCTGCGTCGAGCTTTCTGTTTTGCATAATAAAAAATAAAATAAAAAATGAAGTTTAGGCAACGTTAACTTTCTGTACATGGCTGTGACACTGACAACTCACAAATCTCTATGGGAAATAATCTTTTATATTTATAATATTGACATAAATGAAGTGTGATGTAAGGGACATAAATTTAATTAGCATTACGCGTTTTATTTTGACACTCTTGTCCCTACTGCCTGCGTACCTAGATGGTGTCTGGTTCGAATCCCGACGAGGGTATCTTTGCGTGTTTTATCACAAAAACTTTTGTTTCTCAGTCACGATAGTTTGCTATGATATCTATTCTTCTATCGTCTATTTCATAAATACCTAGGTGTGTGTACATCGGTGCATCTCCATAACGCGAGCTTTAATTGAGCCTACCATGAAACGACATAGTTGAAAGAATTTGCCATTATATGTATCAGATCTCTTTACTATTATTTATTTAGTTTGTTGCACATACCTATAAGCGTTTGTGTGGCTGGCGGACAAACGAGCAGAAACAAAAACCTCTCCCACGAGTAGACGGATCGATGCTCAGCCTGCAGATCGCTAATCGGTACAACTGTTCTCGTACTTGTCTCCGCGACTGCACTAATTACTAATTACAAGAACGCAATCAAAATAAATCAACGTCTACAATAGAACTCCCTTTATGGCGTGTTTCACAAGGTTCAGAGTTAACTAATAAATCAAGTAGGTTCTCAATTATTCATTATGGGTTTGAAATTGCGATTCTTTACATTAAATAGGTATTTGCGATGATAACGTCACACACAAGGAGTCCATAGGACTCGTATTAGTAAGATATATGCATACATATATTTCTACCTATACCATTCTTCTATACAAACAAAAGTTAAAAAATTACATTATTCCATAATCACGTACTTTTATAACACAACACGATCTTGGTTTTATTACTAACTTAAAACCTTAAACGCTGCTGCCATCATCAATCTTCGATAAATAAATGATCAGTGTTAACTAATAAAATTCACTTTTTATCCCTTTGTCGACCCGTAGTAGAGTAATCTCATCTGTCAGTCTAGACTAGATTTGTACAGTTAGCTGTGAAAATGGATGGCCTATTCTTGAGAACTGGCTATGCATTTGTAGTAGCAGCCAGTACAATACAGCATAATATTATAATTTAAAACGGACTGCAAGTAATACTTCGAATGTACGTAGCATGTACTTAGTAGTATTTAGATACGTAGGACTCTGAGAGTTTATGTAAATTTATTTCTTTTTACGTCTGTCGTTTATGCCGATACTTTGAGAGAAAGGATATTCACTTCTGTAGGTGGTTTTTTGTTAGAGCAGCGGTCGGCAACCGCGGCCCGCGAAGGGATCGGTTCGGTTGCGGCACTTGCGGCCCGCGAGCCTCCTTGTCTATTTTGTATAGTGTCTTTAAGCTGAGGTAATAATGAACACATTTGCATAATAGTGTACCTATTGATATTGAAATACCTATAGACAGTAAAAAATGGCGGCCCGCGTCAATTTCTTTAACTACTATGTGGCCTTTGGCTGCTAAAACGTTGCCGACCCCTGTGTAATTACCGCAGCGAAGGTGTTAATGGAACTGTTCCTAAGTAATAAAGAGGTATAACATAGAGCGAACTTAATGAAGCAGGCCTCCTACCACGAACACCGAAGTTCGTAAATTACGGGATTTGTCTCTTGTCACTCCAACAAAGGCGTCATTAGAGTGACAGAGAAAAAATCCCCAAATTTGCGGATTTCGTAGTTCGCGGTAGGGCCTAAACAAGTATGTGTAAACTCTCACTGTCCAGCGCGTACGCAGGCACCGTACAAGGCGCCGCGCTATCCACAGTCACCGTAGTCCCTCGGCCATCTCCGCCGATCTTCGGGCGGCTTCGAGTCTGCAACAAACGCTTGTTTGTGAGACGCGGGTGAGATAGCCTAAAGACTAAACCAGATGGATATACGAACCGGCAAGTAGGACAAGCGGTAGAAAACAGTTTTAGGGACAGTTTTAACATACGGTTGCCAAGTCGCAAAACCTAATAGCCAACCGACCAGCCACAGCCAGAAGAAATAAAAAAATATCTTGGGACATCTTAGTCAACACAAATCGACCTAGTCCCACGGTAAGCTCAATTTAGGCTTATGATGTCGATACCAAGGGACGATATATATAGATAGATGCAGATATTGATCGCATAGTTTGCATGATATGGATCTCTTTACTTTATTTTATTTTTAACCTAACATTATATAAGATATATTAAAATGTTTATAACCTGTTTGTTCACTTGCGCTTCGCATTATTTTTGAAAATTCTGTCTGATCTGGCCCCCACGATACAGGCCTTGCCTAGTGTGGGGATCACTGTAAAACTTATCAGTATGCAATGTATTTTTTTTGGCTAATAAACATATTTTGTTTTTTTTTTTGATTTGATATAATAGATACTTAAATATTACGACCAAACGACCACGACCAAAGAACAAACATTTGTAATAAATAACACAAACAATGCCCTCGCCGGGATTCGAACCCGAAACCTCCATCTTCGTCCGGGGTCCAGGGTCACTACCAACTAGGCTACGGAGGCTGACAAAATATAAAAGGGATTGATAGTCTATATCACCGCAAGATCCTGTCGCACCAATCATATGCTAACCTTACTGCGAAGAGATTAAAAAGCCCCAGCGTATACACATCAATGATAAACCATAAATTGTCACTAGGAATTCCCATAACATGACTGGAACGTGTTCCACAGTCGTTACAGCAGCATTGTTTCTCCGGAGTATATGTGCCAGTAACATTGTATCGGTTACTCGCGCACTTTTTGTGAGAAGACTGGGGACTTATTGTCGTGTTTTCTAATTGCCTCATTATGAATGCTACAGAGGATACAACGTAGATAGATCTAGTTGGTCTTACTTTAGAAATATCATCGACAGAAACTACATTTAACTGTAAGAATTGCAAAATTGTAGGTAAGTACTCACAGCTTAGTGGCGACCATTTACGCATGGGAAGATCACCAACTCCACCAAACTTGAGAATTAAGAGCTGCCTTGAGATTAAAAAGCTGCTGGAGAACAATGACAGAGTTTAATTTTCGGTAGGTCAGAAAGCCCCCAAATATTTGAATATTTAGACATAATCAGGAGTGATCTGATTTCTCATGTTGTCTATCTCTCAAATTTCACATGGTCTAAAAATTCGACTCCTAGTTATTTAATCATCAGTCCCAATATTCATTTCGGTTTAGTTCAAGTTTTTTTTTATCTTAAGGAACTTTGGCTTAAATACTTATGGCGATTATACCACTTGACGATAGTTTGCAGTTTTTGGGCTATTTTAGATGGTTTTACGGTAGGCACTTACTTGCTATCATTATGTAGGTTGATTAGGTACTTTGGCTCTTTACAAAGGTCAGCCTATATGTATACAAGATGTAAGTAATTGATTAAAATCAGAAAGCATATTATTTAATTATCTGCTACTCAGAAGTTTGAAGTAGACCTACTGCGCTATGCTGTGCGCCTTGTGTGAGTGTGCGAAACAGCATGGTTTTTAGACGGTATTAATTGAATGCGATTTGATGTTATCACAGGTTCATTGTCTGAGGGAACTATTGTTGTGTCTGCGGAAAATTGCCGTCATTATCGACATTACGATGATCACGAATCATCGGTTCAGCTTCATACTATCCCCATCGTTTGCTACTACAAAGTTATCACTCCTTTAACAACATCTTATCCAGTGTAGACCATTGTCAGAAATTGAATTTAAATTAATATTATGATATGGGAACAAAATGAATGAATAAAAAGTAACTATTACCCTATCTAAGTTCTATATTTAAAACCAATTACCTACTTGTACTGTGACTTGACATTCAAAGAATTCGCATTCCATCCACGTGTTTCCTTCGACACTCAACGGGGCCTACGTGGACATGAAAATATACACAATTTACGGTTAAAGCAGCCTTCTTAAGGTGTTTTTCGCATTGTACCCTGTATGCAGTTATAATTGTCTGAGGTGGGAAGTAGTCAGCTGACCCCTCGTGACGTCACTCCCTCATCGATTTAACTCGGAACTAGTTTGACAACAACGATACACGTCACGGGCAGTGGTCAGAACCCTATCCCTACAACTTACCTATTATCATTCTGTATTCCAGTATCATTGGGACCTCTAGATCAGAAATAAGTGCGTGGAAAACAGGATCACATTATGCTGGATGTCTCAAGATGAAGCGTTGGTAAGGGATAGGAAGGTAGGGTAGCAACCCAGTCATTGACGCTTTGTGCGGTAATGTGAGGTAAGGAGAATCGATTGAATCTTTGACAGGCTGAGGTTATTTCAAGAGGAAGGAAAATCAAGTTTTTTTGTACATTTTTATGGCAAATTGCTTGGAATACTCGTCAGTGCAATTCACTTTTCAATTTTCATATTATTTATTACCTATAGGTATCCAGTATCCATTTTATAATCACCTCACCATAACCATAACTAGTATAACTAGGTACTACTGCTAACCGATTCATAATTATATGCCTAACTTTTAGTAAGAATAACTTCGGAGTATCTTTAGAGACCAAGTCCGAAGTTTCTTATGTTTCAAGGTGCGTTCAAACCAAAAGAGCATTCGCTGTTCTATCCCCCGTTCTACAAAATCAACCAATCACGTTTTGTGTAACGATCGAATTTCGTAGAGTGGGAGGTTAAAATAGCGAATGCTCTTTTGGTTTGAACGCACCTTTATAAAACATACGATTTATCAATTTTCTCCGAAACTGAATCTTCTCCGAACATACAATATGTCTCCATTAAATCAGTAGCTCTTAAGGTCTTTTATCATTGGTGTCTCATCTTTAGTGAGCGCGACACCGGCATCTCTTCAATTACGCGTCCGTTGCGCCGCCACTACATCGTTGCTGATTGTATATAATTATAGAATGCTGTCTGGATATTTATCATAAAATATTAGTCTGTAAAAAGCAAAAACCTTTACTTTATGAGTTTGTTTACTCTAATAATTTTACATTTTAAATTAAAGGCTTTCTTTGATATCTCAAATTACTCTGCAACCCTCTCATATCCTTTGTATTACAAACTAATTAACTCTACTCGCCCCGAATAAAATATTCACTCGAAAAGCCGGCGCTATCACGGTCAAATAAGATTTCGCCCCTCTGTGCCCAAGGGTTCCTCAAGGAGCCATATTTGCGTACAAACTCTTCCTGTGGGCAGACAAAGATTTAACTTTTCAAACGACCCGTCCACTCACCTGTCTCCACGAAATCCGGGGATAACCTTTGAGGAGCCTTCCATCCTTTTCAAACTTAAGGGAATTAAATAAGGAGACAGGGACGCGAGGAGATTTACGTTTGAACGCATGAAAATTGTAAGCATAGTTTGTTATACAGAAGGGTGTTTGTAAATAAAATTGAATATGCAGAGAGGAGTCGCGAAATCACAGTTATCTCGGCTGATGGACTTACTGCCCGGTCGCGCTGCGTGTGCTTCACGCCATCGCAATCGCCATCGCGATTTAAGCTAGACGTTAGCAAAGTAGCCATCGCAATATGTTTTTAAGCTAACATGCTCATTTACATTATTAATATGACTTGAACTAACAATACACAATACATAGGTATATTAAAGGTTGGAAACGAATTGCCAGAGGTGGTCGATCGGAACGTATATCTTGGTTATAATCTTTCGACAAAAATCACCAACAAAAATAGATCGCCAGGAGGATGCAGTTGGGGTGGGCGGCATTCGGAAAACTGGCGGATGTCCTTAAAGCTGATAATATTCCAGAGTGCTTGAAGACTCGCCTTTTTAATCAATGTGTCCTGCCTACCATGACATATGGAGCCGAGACATGGACGCTGACTAAGGAAGCTGTGCGTAAAATACGAGTAGCGTAGAGAGCCATGGAGCGAGCCATGCTCAGTATTAAACTACAAGACCGAGTTGAAACGTCGAAATCAGAAGTCGCACCAAGGTGAAGGAGATACCGTTACTAAACTCAAATTGAACTGAGCAGGACATGTCGAAAGGCAGAGTGACGGCAGGTGGACTAAAGTTCTTACGGATTGGTGGCCTATTTCGGATGAAAGAGCCCCTGGGCATCCGTTGGCTCGTTGGGTCGACGACATTCGTAAGATTGAGGGACACTTCTGGGTTAGATTGGTTCAGGACCGAGATGAGTGGCGTACTAGAAGAGAGGCCTATGCTCAGCAGTTGGCGATAAATGGCTGAAATGATGATGATGATGATATTATCACATACATGAATTCAGGTATTTTCTATTATCATCTCCTAAATAGAAATATAAATCATCATCATCATCAGCCTATGATAGTCCACTGCTGGACGAAGGCCTCTCCTATTAACTATGCGTATAGACACATTAGGAGGTAAATGCCCATAATCGCCACGCTGGGCAAGCGGATTGGCGATCGCAGTAAAGTATCCACTATGATGACGCTGTTGCCCATCATCAATCTTTTATGAAATAACTAATGGTAAGTGACACTTCAATCCCTTAGTCGACTCTTACGACAACCGCAGGAGCCTTTTGTCCGGGTGTGCCTAAGAAGTTTTATGACTAAGTCGCGTTTTGCCTAAACTTCAATCTCCCGGGGCATTACGACTATATAGTTTGCGGACTATTTCGCTTTTTGTCTAACGGGTAAACTGCCTGTTTTGACTAATGCCTTCAACGTTTTATGACTAAATCGCGGTTTGCCTAAACTTCAATTTTAAGTCGCATTAAGACTATGACGTTGGTTGGCTAATTCGCTTTTTGACTATTGCGTTAAATTACCTTACTCTCAATCTGGTGTTTTCGCGTTTTGCCTAAACTTCAATTTTTAGTGACATTTACAACTACGAATGAGTTGACTAATTCGCTTGTTGACTATATCTTAAACTGGCATTTTCGCCTTTTGCCTAAACATCAAAATTATGAAGAAGTTCGTATGCGTTATCGTAACAAACTTATCATCTTGTTAAATAATATATGCTGGCCACTTGAATTTGAAGTGATATTTAGTCCGAAAGCTTTTTAGGCTTGATTCTAATGTATAGGTTGACCAAACGCGTTTTAGACCAAAAGCGATAATAATATAGCTCAAAAACAGTTTTAGTCCGAAAGCTTTTTAGGTTTGATTCTAATGTATAGGTTGACTAAACGCGTTTTAGACCAAAAGCGATATAGCCAATAACTGTTTCGTACCTAATGCGAATCAGTCCAACATAGATGAGGACATAATGATTATTAGGTAATTAGAGTTTTTGACTATATGCGGGTTAGGCTATGTATCGACATAGGCCAAAAACGTTTCAGGCACACCCGGACAAAAGGCGCAGGAGGAGTTGGGGTGGTGACAAATATATTCATACTGCCGTCACCACACGGCTAAACAAAGGCTACACGGCCTGAGAGAAATCGCTGTTAATAAAATAAGTATCTGTTCTATATTATGATAATGTTAACTAATCCGACAGGGGGGAAAATGGTGTAGACGGGAGTACACAGGATTAGCGAGTTGAAAAAGCAAAGGGTCGCCGTATTAGCCATAAGGAGCTGTTTGTGTGTGTGCTGTATGTATGTTCTCGAATTAATGGATTATACAAAAGTAGACTGAACACTAACTATGGATGACAAGAAAACCAGAAGAAGTGACATGAACAATGTTGTATATATAGAATGTTAGTGAGTACCTTAGTGAGATACAAAATTTGGTGTTGACATGAGCTTTAAAACGAACCACGATTATTGCTTAATTAGACCATACAAAGTCTTAGGAACTTTCTATAGCAATTTTCTGTAACACGTAATATCCCACTGTCGGACCGCCCGCCCTGTCGAGAGTAAATTAAATTCTCGGGGCTGACAACCGCTCATTTTTCTCGCCCCTTGTGGAGCCGTGATACAACGGATTTGTCCCGGCGCGATCTGAGACCCGGACAGGGAGAAATGGGAAAATGAAAAACTTAGGTTGCCGAAGCGTTGTCAAAAATAATAGTTTGGGTAGCTTCGTACATCAACAAAGTTTAGACTGCCGCTTCATCTTGCGGTTTGTTCAAGTTCCAATAGTACAAAGAATATACCAGTCGTTTTCGTGATCATTATTATCTGTAAGGTCATTGTTAGACGCAATATGATTAAGGTTCCTTCCAACGACCGGCCATCCGATTTCTTCCAATGATTCCACGTCTAACATTTTAAGTAGATTTAAATGTCTAATATTTATTATGCACTTTTTGTGTAAAAATCAACGAATGATTTAATTGTTGATAGTGTAAAAGAAAACGTCTTGAAAATGCTAGTGACAATAAAATTAATTTTGTCTTGCCTCATTAAGTAAAAACTCCGTTTTACACCATTAATTTTAGCTAACCCATGTTTTCCTACTTCTCACACTATGCATATTTACAATGATTATTGATTAAGTGCCTGCCTATAAACCTTATCGTATGTGCCTGCCTTAACTACTTATTACATATTTTAGTAGTTCGAAGTATCTTCTTACCTACTCCACATTCTTTCGCTAAGTATAAAACCCTCCAAGAGCGCCTTAATTCAAACAATAACATTTTGACATCCCTTACAAGTATAAGCCGTGCGAGTCCTACTACACACAGGCCTCCTTCCCAAAGCGTTCAAAACACATTCTTAGACACTATATCTTGAACCCCTGATACTTCATAATTCTATACAATTGAAGACCAATATCTATTGACTGAAGACTTCCGCTCGTCAAGTGATCACAACGACTCCCCAGTAACAAACTGTCAACAGTATTAACGCGTGGCATTTTAACTTGCACAAACACAACATCCCAACCAAAACGACTTTACCACACATTGCCGTCAGCTTACAAATACAACCCTAAAACTTATAGCATTAAGCTCAAAATGTGTTTTTGAAATATTGGAGGGTTTGCAGTAGTAGGGTAGCTATTGTCTTAAACACTTGGTGTAATGGGATGTCACAATAGCTGCGCACTTGCCGCGGAACACTTTGTTAACTGAGTGGAAGGTAAATAAATAGACAGAATAAATTAATAATGGATAAATTAATTTGTGCTAACATGTTTACAGTTGGATCGATTGGAATATCTTGTTGGAGATGCTGGACGCAGGTCGCTTGTCGCTTGGCTGCCTTTTGGACCTCCACTGAACCTGCTGAACCTTGCTGAACCTGCGCTCAGCAGTGGATTACACCAAACCATCGTTTACTATACTAAATATAAATATTAGTTCATTGTGTGGGAAGTTTCAAAGTAATCTGCTGGGCAGGTACTTAATGTTGATCAGTATGTTAGTTGTTTGTGATACTATACTTTATTGCAAAAATATCCATCGGTTCGTATGGAATGACGCTGATCGAGATTAATTTCATCTCAGCATGAGAAAAAGTCGTCATTAATAAATACACAAATTGCATAATGGGACATACAAAGGTAGGTAAATACATCTAAACGTAACAGGTGTACCAAACTTTGTTTCTTTTAATTTATTAACCAACATGTCTAGTTGGTTAATAAATTAAAAGAAACTGACATAGGAAGCCATCAAATTTTAGTGATATTGGATGAAGTGGAACTGCTAAAGTAAAACTAAACGGAACTTTCTCAATGGCACCGTTTCGCAATCGTTTTTGCTAAATAATATTATTGGAACAAGACGGAGGTTATTATGCAAGATTTGTTTCATAGAGTAGCTACTGAAGTTTTGCGATCGCGTTATACTGAAGGCACAAAATGAATGCCAATAGGTGTCTTAAGGAACTCATTCCACCAAAGGTCATTCTATCGAATAAATATTTTCTCGTCCAAGTAACGAACAAAAGAAATATATCTCGTGTCAGAGGAAACAACACCGATAGCCTTGACCTCTGTCAAGTAAATTTTCTAAGAGGATACACTCGCCCGCCTGCGAATTAAAATTCGCGGCCGATCGCGACAGCCGCGATATTAATTGGAGACGAAGATTTTCTAGTCATGGTTAGAGAATCGTCGATATTGGTATAAGCTTCTACGACATTACTTATAGGGACCAAACTTTGTTTTGTTTGGCTTGATAAACAGGGACCTCTACCTCTCAACCAACTGCATCTTACCGCTTTTCCTGATATGCTAAACTTTGCTTGACTTGGAAAATATTGATTTTCTATAAAATACATAATATTTTGTGAGTAAAGCGATCAGACGTATTAGATGCAGATGGCTGCGATGTAGATCACTGTTTTCAAGCTAAGCTAGCACCAATCTTTAATTATATCTTTAAATTAATATTACTTAACAGTTGGAACGAAAATCTTTTTCTTTATTAGACTTGGGTTTGCAAAACACCGACCTATACTAGTTTACCTATAAGTACTGCTTAAACTTGTGCATCTGGGCCCCGCCGCCGATTGAAAACGCAACTACGTTTTAAAAAAGCATTTCCTCAGAATCCTCAGATGTTTATATTTTGAGCTCAAAACCAATCGCTCCTTGTTTGATGTTCGCGGCAGGGCTGCCGCTGCAATCACGCACTAATCGAACGCGGACGTAATCCGGAGTGCGAACAGATTTGCCGGCAAACAGAGGGTGGCACCCCTACCGATGGCACGCTCAGCGAGCTATAACACTATAAATATTGTATGGGAAATATTTAAAGTAGCGGGAAATTTCTTAAGCCAAGTACCTACAGCGCCTTCTGATATTGGAGCGACCAGCTCACTAATGTCTGATTGTCTGACCCCTATTTCAACATGATGACCGGTGTAGCAATGTAAAATATCGCTTTTACTGATACGTCACAGGCTACGGCTACCGCTTACTATCGGACAGTTCTTGTGCTTGTTTGCTACCAACATAAAAGTATCATTAATAACGTTATGTTATGACACAGGTAATAAACTTCTTTTTACTTGCGGAAAGTTGTGACAATTGAAGTTTTTGCAATAATATATATTTCACGTTGGTGGCAAACAAACACATGGCCCGTCCGATGGTAACCGGCAACCATAGCCTATGGTCGCTGAGAATACGAGAAATAGTAGTTTTTACAATTGTCACACCAGTCACTGTGGTGTAATAGGGGCCTGAACAGGCATCTACTACTGTCATGGCATCTAGCTTTCTTTTCGCGTACCTGTAAGTCTTCATACCAAATTTCAGTTTCCCCAGTTAACAGTACCTGTCAACAATATTTGACAGGTACTGTTAACTGGGGATTGAAAAATCAGTCCTAAGACTATCTGGATAGTCTTAACGTCATGTATATGTATACCTATAAGGCTGCGGCTCCATTGAGGCGGAGAGGAGCGGAGATGTGCAAAATTGACCAATTACCTTACCAAATACATTCTTCAAATTCAAAATTCGAAACACTGTGATGTGGTCTCATTTGCCAATTTTGCACATCTCCGCTCCTCTCTGCCTCAATGGAGCCACAGCCTAAGGCTCATTTCTAATCTGTCAAAAGTTCATTCTTAGAAATCTGCAACTATAGGGAGCCAATGGTAAGGGAAACACGGAACACATCCGATTAATCGATTTCAGTACTCGTTAACCCCCGACTCGGCTGGCGGAGCTCGGAAGTGGGACCCGAGCGAATCACCGACACCTGCAAATGGGACTCGGCTTTTTTCCAATCAACGGAATCGACCTGCAAATCCGATGGATACCTGATGTGCTGATCAGGCAAAAACAGGTTTCAGTGTTTACTTTTTATGTGGGAGACGAGACGTGAACTTTATTCGACACGTGTGACATGGTTCGTTTCGTACAATCAGTGTTAGAATTCAGTGTAGTCTGTCCTTTTATCTAAAGTCAACTTGGCCATAATTAATAATTAATATTAATTAATAAAATTAATTATTAATTAATTTTTATTAGTAACTATACGCGGAAATGGTCTTAAAATCGAAGAGATTATGCTAAAGTATTAGAATGATTCTTATGTAGGTATTAGTATTATCGAACCGGTGAACCAAAGCTCGGGCTTTGGGCGAATGTGCTCCGGATGAAGACTCTCTTAATGTGTCGAAACATGTCGATACAATCATCATGACATACTTAAGTATTCGGATTCGATCATATTTTTATATGTTTAAATATTTTACGAATAATATATCTATGAATGTAGATGCAATAACTTTACCCATTGCATCGATGTTACGATATACAATTTTATTACGAGTTTACTTATCATACGGAGAGAGCTGAATAACATGTTATAGTAATAGTACATTACATACCACTACCACTAACCATCACATTTATAAGTCTGAGTAATTTCGTCATCAAAGTCATTGAAATGGTGCATATATCTGTGCCACCTGCCATACAAAGTGTGATCGAATGCGAGTGTGTTCGCAATAAGCGCTGCGCGGTACAATTCATGAAAATATGCGGTTTTACAATGTGCCTCGTGATTTTTGTTATTAGTCGCAGAAATCCTTCGCCAATAGGCCCACAGCCAGAAACAGCCTCCTGTGACCTGGACCTGGTATGATTATATGTTTACTACAACACTCTTTAGTATCTTCAACGCATTTGTCACTTTTCTGTTGGCCCATACATTGGTCCATATACATATTATACATGCCCGCCCACGCACTGTCGCCGCCTGTGGTCCAGGCACGGCTATCACGAAAGTATAGCGTATTACGCAAAAATCTTAAAGTGACTTCAAAGCATTTGACTGACTTCACTATTGGTCCCTATACCTAATCCGCACGCGTACGTATGCTGCTAACTCATCGCATAAGTACTATCTAAGGGTAAAAGGTAAGTTAAGACACATAGTTATATCAGCGTTGTCTATTGAAATTGACCGTTTAGTCTGAAATGCATAATCATGACATGTTGCTTTTGAGCTAGGTACTTAGATTATGTTATTGTAATTATTGAATGGAAATAAATATGTTTTTTGTTAGTTAACATTGTACTTGTTTTTGCATGCCAAATTCTGGTGACATGTGTGAAATTATTCCAATCCAAATCTTGTAATACCTTTTATACCACATTTTAAGCAATGCAGATGTACCTATTGCTTAAAATGTGTATAATCTATTCTAATCACGCGGAAGCGGGCGGAAAACTGGACGTGGTGTCATACTAAGCACGAAATATGTACGCATGCTGATAGCTGTCTCCCCGCTCCCGCTGCCGCCTGTGCTCGAGGCCTGGCTGTCACCACAAGAATCGCAGTGATTAATGCGTCGCACCTGAGTCGCTTAATTGCATCCATAAAGCTCATTGTGCCGATTGAAGCTTCATTTGCCGCTTTTGTTGGACTTCATATAAGACTGTCTCGGAATTGTTGGTTTGATTGGAGTTCGATTTGTTTTGTGCAGAGATAATCTAATTCGGAGATATAATTAATAGGCCCTCGGGCCTGGGAACCTGAGCAGGTTATTTAGATAGACTTCTATTCAATATTTTTATGCCATTGTTTTAAATATTTGTTTGCACTTAGGTCATGACTCTTACAATCGTCATGGAATATATTGGAGATTTGGAGCACGACATGCACTCTAACGGCATGAAAATAGAGGCCTGCTCAGCTATTTGTGAGCAGCTTGACCGCTCTAGCAGATATATATCAGATCAGATATGATGGCAGCTGTATTTGCGATAATTCAATATCTCTATCTACTATACAGGGTGTTACCATGACCCGGGCTTTTCCGAAAATGGGTAATAATACGCATTACTAGCAATCGTTTTCAAGTATTAACATTTGACAAATATTGACCGCACAATTAAGTTTATTTCCTCCGAACGATCAATGTAACGCGTGTACTGCTTAGTTGTCAAACGTTCCGAGTGGCTGCGATATGTCATTGTCAATTGCAAATTAACGATTCATTTTGAAGTACATTGCTTCTCAATTAACTTTTCTTAGAAAGTTAATTACTTTTAAAATTAGAGTTTTGAATCAAATAATGCACACGGTTTGGCTAAAAACCTACATCGCATTCCTCGGTTTCAGTAAATGCCTGTAGCATGTTAACACACTGTATGTATACGTATATTCTGCTACGTAATATTAGATTTAAATGGATGGCCATAAGTTAAACGTTATCATTCAAATATTAGCCTCAAAGCTTCGTGCGTGTATCTATTTTGTTACATAAGTACCTACTACAGTGTTTGTTACTCAAGGACCATCATCCAGCTTGGATGTCTTAATATCATCAACATCATATCAGCCCAAAGACGTCCACTGCTGAACATAGGCCTCCCCCAAAGATTGCCACAGTGACCGGTCCTGTGCCACCCGCATCCAGCGGACTCCTGCGACTCCTCATATGCGTGTCGCTAATTCCTTAAAAATGCTTACTCTTGCTTCTTTATTATGCCTACTTATATTTTAGCATTATATATTAGCTTATGTGTATAGTACCTAGTACTTTTATTCTGTGCAATAATAACATCATGACATATTTTTGCACTTGACTGTACATTTTACTAAAAAATAAATAATATGAAAGTTTACAGCTAGCATTTGATCCGCAATTCGCATACAACTTGTTACAAAAATTGTGGCGATTCGTTGAAGAGTCGAGTCGATTCAGTAGCGTATTCTGATAAGGAAAAGGTAGAAAAATGCTCTATTTCATTATATATCCACCACGATATTTATATGTTATCTACCCTATCCTATTAATTTCCTTGTCAAGCTATAGTTCATTTGCGGAGCAAAAACGTTAGGTATGCACAATATATCTTTCCTCGATACCTGAATGTGACCTTTTTACCGCAAATGACCTCCACTTTGCATATCATGGTAATAGGGCAATGATAAATTACTCTGTATTTACTATAATAAGCAATTAAAGCCATTTAGTAATCAATTGATCGTTTAATATGTTTATCTCTTCCAATTCACCTTTAACAAGCATTATCGTTAACATTTTAAATAATGATTAAATCATTGATTCTCCAAACTAGCTATCTTTAATGGTTTAAGGCGTTTTGGGATTGTAAGAGAACGGAAGCGTTAACCTTTTAGCCGTGCCACTGTTGAGCGACATTCGATAGCCTTAATTCAAGTAGGTATAAAACTAGGTAGGCACGCAGGTCCGTTGGTCCCGCATAATCTTTCTGAAGAGATTCTCCAGATTTCTCCTGATAATCTTGCAGATTACCTGGGCCACCCAGCCACGGAGAGGGTTAAGGTTTACTTTAGTCGTTTGTGATATGTAGGTAGTAGTACCTTTCTAATTAGATACAGTCACCGGCAATTGTATGTTGCGCTGTAAAGGACGCAAAAATATCTGACTCGGAATCTTATTTTTTCTGATATGTATATTTGTATCTGTATATTTTTGCGGCGTTCATAATGCAAGATCCTATATATCGTCGGTAAGTACCTACAACTATTGATGTACAAGGTGACAATCAATTAGTTTTCTGCTTAGTTGATTAAAAAACTCCTGGTTTTCAAAAACTATAAGAAGGTGGTGGGTAGAAAACATTAAATCGCTTAAAAACTTTCTATTTGTTCCAAAATTGTCTATGATACTCGGGGAAAAGTTTCTATTTTCATAAATCATAATCATGACAGGACAAGTAACGTGAAAACGAGAAATAATTTGTTAATCAATATCTTAGCATACAACTTTTAGGTGGTAACTATCGCACTTGTAACGTCCACAGTCAACGTGAGGGGCTGGATTTAGTAAAACACAAAATTGGTATTTACGTCCACTGACGATACGTCCGTTCACCGTGACGTCTACCCTGCAAGTGCGGGGAGCGGGCGGATCGCAGTGCACATTTATTGATATATACATGACATCTCTCCCTTTCAATATTTTTTATCTTATTTATTTAGTTACATTTTGTTAATGTTAAGGTTATACAAATCATATCCATTTGAAAATTATGATCACTTAATTTGATTTTACTATTCATCATCTGTTTCCATACTACTACCATTACTATCACCTTCATTTCTATTTTCATTGTGGATTCGCCATTGTCCTTCCACTTTCTTAAGATGAACGATATTTCGTCTTGATTCTTGTCCTGTCTCATCATTTTTTACTTGTATATCTCCTCCCTTTGCACGTACAACAGTATGTGGCGTAGAATCAAAATTAGGAGTTAATTTGTTTTCTTTGATCATATTCTTAACATAGACTTTCTCGCCAACACAAATCTCTTCATCAACAGCTTTTATTTTCCTATCTGCAACCATTTTTCCCTTTTCTTTTGACAATTTATCTTTATCGTACACTTCAAAATCAGTCCGCTGGTTTTCGATATTTACGGCCGATGGAATTTTATCTCTAAATTGCCTGTTGAAAAACAATTCACCCGGTGATTTGCCAGTGGTACTATGAGGTGTACTATTGTACATCATAAGATAACGTAGCAGATCGTCTTTCCAATCAGATTTTTGGCTTTGACTGATTTTTAAGCGCTTTACTATGTCGCGATTTTGTCTCTCTACCTCGCCATTTTGCTGTGGCCAGTATGGTATTGTATTATACAACGTAATATTATTTTCTAAGCAAAAGGACCTAAATTCCTCGCTAGTAAATTGCCGACCATTGTCTGAGGTAATGCTAATCGGATAGCCATTCCTAGAAAATATTTCGTTTAGTACGTTTATGGTTTCTTGGGATGTGATAGATTTCATGATTTTAAGTTCCTTATAGCGGCTGTAATAATCTATGACGACGAATATATAATGTCCGCTTGGCAGTGGACCTAAGAAATCGACGGCTATATCGATCCAAGATTGAATTGGCAATTCGCGTCTTTTCATTACCATGGGGGGATTGGGCCCCGAAACTACAGTGCAACCTTTACAGCTTTTTACCATTCCTTCAGCATCTTTATCTATTTTTGGCCACCATACCTTGGTACGTAATCTGCCTTTCATGGCTACGATACCGGGATGGCCTTCGTGTGCCGATGCTAGAACTTGTCTACGTAAGGCGGTAGGAATAACTATTTTGCTCCCCCTAAGTAGGATTTCGTCATGCATCCAAAGCTCATGTCCAAAGATTTTATAATTGTTTATACTAGGATCCCAATTATTTTCGAAAATACCCCTTTTTACTAATTGAATATCCTGGTCTTTTTGAGAAGCGGTTACTATATCATCCATGGACACGGCTGTTGGTCTAGTAAGCTCAACAATTTTATTGATGTGGTAATCGTCGTCATATGGTTTTGAATCAACTATTTTACAAAGCCGGGAGAGTGGATCGGCTATATTATTTTTACCGGGGCAGTACACAACCCTATGATTGTATGCCTGCAGCCGTAGCACCCAACGTTCAATTCGTGCACATGGCTTCGATCGAGGTCCAAATATTACCTCAAGGGGTTTGTGATCAGTGATCAATTCGAACTCTTTTAGGCCGTACAAGTACATATTAAAATGTTCAACGGCCCAGACTAAGGCCAACGCCTCTTTCTCAGTCTGACAATATCGCTTTTCGATATCTGTCAGACTTTTGTGGCCATAGGCAATAATCCGTGGGCCTTGTTCATCATGCTGTATGAGCACCGCGCCTAATCGACAGGACTCGGGTCAGCCATTACCTGTGTTCTATCGTTTGGATCATAAAATCCTAATGACTGCAAGTTACTTAAGCTGCTTTTTAGCTCGGCAAACGCTGCGGCTTGTTTATCTTTCCAAAATTCAACAATGTCGGCGTGTTTGGAAAGTTTTAACCTTAGAATTTCTCTAATTGGGTCAGTCATGGTAGCCAAGTTCGGTATCCATTTACCAATATAATTTATGAGCCCTAAAAAGCTTTGGACTTCTTCAACCGAACTGGGCTCCCTGAATGACTCAATGGTTTTTACATATTTGTCAAGAGGTCGTATGCCTTTTGCAGATAGCTCATGACCAAGGAATTCTATTTGTGGTGCATTGAAAATACATTTTTTCTCATTTAAGACTACGTTATTCTCTTTCAAGACTTGTAGAACATGTTTAAGTCTTGCATTATGCTCGTCAACATTACTTCCAAACACGACGACATCATCGATGAAATTCACAACCCCTTCACAAGGCAGAAGCATCCTTTCCATAATTTTTTGGAAATGCTCGGGTGCGCACGAGACCCCGAACATTAGACGTTTATATAGCGGAACAAACCTTTGCTAGTTATGAACGTTGTAATGTCTCTGCATTCTTCCTGGATTTCGACTTGATGGAATGCGTCTTTTATATCCAGCTTGGAGAAAATGCAGGATTTCCGCAATTTGGGCAACAATTGAGTCATAGTAGGTAAAGGATGATTCTCCCTCATGATGGCTTTGTTTGCGCACCTCATGTCGACGCATATCCTCAGACTACCGTCGTTTTTTAAGATAGGTACCATAGGAGACACCCAAGACGATGCTCTGTCAACTGGCTCAATAATATCTTTTTTTACCAACTCATCGAGTTTTTCATTGATTTTGTCCTCGAGTGGTATAGGTACACGCCTATATGGCTGGCAAACGGGAGAAACCGATGGATCTATAGCAATACTTAATTGGAGATCTTTGAATTTTGGAAAAGACGCATCTACTAGGTTAACACTTACCCCTAATTTAAGAACGTTAAGCAGAATGGCAGTAGCTCTTCCTAGCAAATCACAGGTGCCATTTTTAATAACATAGAAAGTAGCTTCAGTTGTTTCCGGTCCAACTGTGATCAATGCTTCAAATGAACCTAGTACTTCAAGAGATTCCTTAGAACCATATGCCATGAAAACTTGATCTGAGCCTTGTTTCTGATTTGACACAACTGCGTCGTTTGATTTAAAATGTTTCCACGTATGCTCCGTTATAATATTTCGTTTGCTACCAGAGTCAATTAACATATCAACATTGACTCCCCCAATTTGACAGGTTATTTCAGCGTCATCGCCGTCTATATGAAATATATAATTAATATTCTGGCTTGGCTTACTATCAGATTGTTTAACCTGTTCCTCGTTGGGCTTATATTTTTTAATAGGAACTTTTGATTTATCGCCAACAACGGGTATTTTGCGTTTTGTATTTTTAGTCCGGCAATGTAACTTGAAATGCCCTTTGTAGCCACATTTATCACATATTTTATTTCTAGCGGGGCAGCGTATATCAGCGCTGTCGTGGTGTTCACTACCACATCTAGAACAACGTGTTTTTAAGTGCATACCCTGACTTAGGGGTTTGTTAGGCTTGTTTCCTATCCTGTTGACCTGTTCGTTATGTTTGCCTTGAAACTCTTTGAGTTGCCTTTCTACCGTTTCAATTAAATTGGCTTCTACAATTACTTCATCTACAGTAGCTGAATCCCCTAACTTCAATATTTTCTTCTTTAAATCTGCGGAAGCACACTTTTCAACAATTTGATCTATAAGATCGTTGTCTTTGTTAGCGAAATCGCATTTAGAACACTGATTACGTAATCTAATAAGAAATTTTTCGAATTTTTCTTCTGGTTCTTGTTTCATTAGTCGAAACATATGTCTTTCGTACAAAAAACTCTGTTTTGGCGAAAAATATTCGTCTAATTTATCGACCGCGGTCTTGAAAATGTCGGTTGAACCGTCCCCTTCTACATGCGCGCCCGGTAAATTATAATAAATTTCTTGTAGACCTAGTCCGCCTATATGCAGTAGTATGGCACGTTTCTTTTCAGACTCAGTAGTTCCCGAAGCTAGTAGGTATATTTCAAGAGCTCGCTTCCATTTGTCCCACCTTTGACCTAACGACATTGGATCCCCATCGCATTCAAATGTTTCTAAGGCGGGTAACTGAGACGTCATTTTGGTACGATCTGTAAGTAAATACGGAAAATGTTTGTTAGGTAAGGTATATACCTACCTCCTAACTACCAAGCCCCTATACTAAAAGTGTACCGACTACAAGGTGCGCAGTGTGGCTATTGTGTAATTAGGTACTATTATTTTTAACTACGTTTTCCTACAATGCATACAAAACGAACAGGTAAGCAAATATCTTAGGATTGGACCCCTACATGCACATCTAAGTCCACGTGACTATTTGGCATTATTGAAGCTTTTATTCTTCAATTTTTTGTTTATATAAATTGCATATACTAGTAAGTATATGTGGGACTCATCAATAGCATAAACTGTTAAGTATTTATAATATCCAGTTTATGAAGAACACAACTTGGCTAAATATTCATAGGCACTAATGACTTATTATCTAGGTAGTTGATTGGAACATGATTTTCGGCAATGTATAAATTTATTGCTGAATCACTACGTAATAGAACCACACAGGTGTTAGTATTGGTGAATATTAGCTGGCACTTTTATTTTACGACTTATTCCACCGACGGCTATCAGTTTGTTTACTTACTTTTTTTTTTTTTTTTTGCTTCATAGAAGCAAGGCACGGGAATGTAATAATTAGTGTATAAGGATAATGCAGTCATTCCATTACTAAGGCAACACGAAACATGCCCAAGTAGCACACGTCAGCAGGTTTTTACATTTAAATATGCTTATTATTTGGTGAAGTTATGTATAAAAGGCTACGATACGATAGGTATTGTTTTAAGAACTGCTATGTTAAAAGCGTGAACGCAGTGCAAGAATAAGTTATTTAACTCAAAAAATTGTTTAAAAAAGCACACATCTCGAATACAAATCACTCCCTCTATGCTTCAATCAAAGATTAGTCCTATTTCATAATAATGTACTACGTTCTGTACTTTCGTTTAAATATGTACCTATAAGAATTATTATCAAATTTTATAACACCACCGATTTAACTTTAATTTAGTAATTGCTATATACATTTAATACATTGATATGCACGTAACAAAGGACTGCCTTGATGCACTTTGACCGTTATGTTGGTGGTATTTCGACTGTAATATTTAGTGGTAATACAAGTGTAACCTGTACGAGGGCTGTTTGATAAGTAACCGTTTTTTAAAGTTATGAATGTTACTGGCTGAAAATAGGTATACAACCTTTTTAAGGCATTCTTCATGAGCCAGAAAATAAAAAAAACATGCCACTCTTTTGTTTTTTTTTTCATTACCCGTCTGTCAAATGAGAGCATTCGTTTGTAATTGCAAGTATGGAGAAAGAACAGTATCGGTCGGTAATTCGGTTTCTGTTTTTGGAAGGTAAAACTTGTGACAAGATAAAAGTAAAGTTGCAGGCTGTTATAAGGACTGTATTCCTTCTATGACTACCATAAAATATTGGTTTAATGAATTTAAACGTGGCAGAACATCCGTATTTGATGAGGATCGTCCAGGCCGGCCGATTGAGGTGACTACGGAAGAAATGGTAAAAAAATTGAAAATATTATACTGGCCGACCGACGAATAAAAGTGAGAGATATTGTTAACATTGTAAATGTTTCTATCGAGCGAGTACAGTATATAATAGAAGAGAAATTGGGCATGAAGAAGGTATCGGCGAGGTGGGTGCCGCGTTTACTCACCGAAGAGCATAAACTGAAGCGAGTGACTACTTCGAAGTACTGTTTGGCCAAGTTTTAAAAAAATTCAAAGGAGTTTCTGCGTCGTTTCATCACGGTGGACGAAACATGGATCCACCATTTCACTCCGGAGACGAAGGAACAATCAAAGCAGTGGATTTTACGAGGTGTACCTGCTCCTAAGAAGGCGAAAACCATCCCATCGGCCGGAAAGATCATGGCCGCCGTGTTTTGGGATTCGCAAGGCATCATACACATAGATTACCTAGAAAAAGGTAAAACGATCACAGGGCAATATTATTCTAACTTACTTTGCGAATTCGACTCTGCGTTGAAGAAAAAACGGCCCCACTTAACTAAGAAGAGAATTCTCTTCCACCATGACAACGCACCAGCTCATTCGTGCAAACTTGTAGCAGCAAAATTAAAAGAATTACGGTATGAATTGGTGCCTCACCCACCTTATTCACCAGATCTGGCTCCGTGCGATGTTTTCTTATTCCCAAATCTGAAAAAATGGCTCGACGAAAAAATATTTTCGTGCAACGATGACGTCATTGCCGCTACAGAGGCCTATTTTGACGAGTTTCAGAAGTCCTATATTTTGGGCGGCTTACTGAAACTAGAATACCGTTGGCAAAAGTGTATAGAGCTACAAGGAGATTATGTAGAAAAATAAATTAATACTTTTCAAAAAAAAGTTTTTTTCTTCTTAAAATCGGGTACTTATCAAACAGCCCTCGTAATTGCATTTATTGGATATAAGATATAACCATACAAAGGAGTTTATATTTGAGTATGAATCTCTGATGGCTAGTCACGCTGCTTTGTTTGTGCTACCTACCTGGCGAAACATGAAACGTCCCTCCTTTTTTCATTACAAGCAGTATTTATTTGAAACTGATAGTTTTTATCGGTGATTGAGTGTCGTTATTGGTGTTTTTACTCACGTTCTTTATCCTCGTCGCCAATGTAACGTCCACAGTCAACGTGAGGGGCTGGATTTAGTAAAACACAAAATTGGTATTTACGTCCACTGACGATACGTCCGTTCACCGTGACGTCTACCCTGCAAGTGCGGGGAGCGGGCGGATCGCAGTGCACATTTATTGATATATACATTACAGTACTGTCAGGTCAGGGTTCATCAGGATCACAACAATCATCAACACAGCATTTAAGTAAGTAATACTCAGTCCTTAAAGAGTTTAGAAAGGCCCGTTAAAAGGTTTATAAATCGAAGGCACTCGAGCGAACCCCTTGTTATTAGTACCGATCGGCTCTAAACGAATCAACACTCGTACTAATTATTTTATTTATTTGCCCCCTTTTGTTTTGCGTGAACTGAAAGCCCGGATCGGCTGTCTCCGCTCATTCACCGAGTGAATGAACGAATGGAACGCGATAGCCCCTAATGTGTGCAGATATTCGTACTTAGTGTAACTTGACACGTTTAAACGCTGGGGATTATTATAAATACACCTTTTATACACCTTTTTGATTAATTAAGAAATGCGATGCTCTATTGAGAGGTCTGAATGCTCATTTGTTTACGGCGAGCTGCACTCCATACAAAGCTCGCATTACTCGAATCCTTTTATTTTTCTCAACTTAAAATCAACCCTGAAACATGATACTTTGCTAAATCTTATTGCCAAGTTCTGCGCTATTGAACAAGAGAATTAAGATTTAATTATCAAGAACATTTTTAAATAAATTTATGATAACTTTAATAATAAGTAGGTACCTGTGCTACAACTGAGACTAGAAACAAAAGCTGTATAGACAATATGCTTTTGGATAAATACTTTCATCTATTCAATTTGAAGGCAATAGATAAAAGTACAACAATACTTCATTTCGATTGCCAAATTTATTTTCAACCATAGAGATAAATCTTGCAAAATGATAACATTAACAACCAACTTTTTCTGAATTGGTCTGTCAGAAGCGCACCAAAAACCCCTACAAGAAAAATGACAGGCTTACAATGTATACCCTTTTTCACCTTATATAAACAGCATACGGTAGAGAATTGTTTACATATTTATGCCCCCGACTCACACACCCTCCTGTGGCCACACAAAGCGCCACAAAAGAAAACAGTCGCCGAGTTAATCATAAACTAATTCCATCGTTCAGAATTTGTCAGCCGCACTCCTCGCTTCGCACGCGTAATAAGCCTACGAAGAAAAACAACGAGGATTCTGAGGGGAGTCAAGCAAAACGGTGGCCTACTACCGGGAACTTCGAAACTCGTAGTTTCGGGGTTTTTGTCTCTATCACTCCGACGAAGAGGTCATTCGAGTGAATGAGACAAATTCTCGAAATTTGCGGATTTCGAAGTTCGCAGTAGGGCCGCTGCCCAAATTGTGGAGACCACGAGCGGATCTAGGGTTGCAAGGTTATTGTCAAAGCGGAATAATACGTCATGTCGACGGGAGATGGCGCTGTTTTTGTTGTTAATTGGGGAATGTCGCGTGCTGGACATCATTGGTGGCGGATTGCTTGTTATTGGGGCATTAATTAGGTGTGAGAGGGACGAGGTGCGATATTCTGTGGATTAATATACTCGTACTTACTCAATCTTTAGGTAGTGGGCAATCAATTTAAAGGAACGTTCATCATACAAGATAATATATCATTACGAAATAGAACCACGACAGGAACGTAAACGGTGGCATCGTATTTAGTAAACAAATGAAGTACTTAAATAAGTAGAAACGTTCCCAAATAACTAAAAATATCTGATTGTAGGTAGGTACCTATTTAAATCACAGAACAGAAAACACCTACTTTAATCGCGATTTCTCGACAGGATTTTGAAAGAAGAAATCATAATATGTGAAATGACACATTTTTTTGTAGGCACAATAGCCATCAGATCGTAGCCGCCAGGGTACTGAAAAACATCTGAACAGGCTTCTATTTTCAAGACTTAAAAGTACCTAAAGATTCTTCTATAAGTGTTATTTTACTTACGGGATCGATTTTATTCGAGCTGTCTCAAGAATGTTTCGCATTTGAATTACCATATCAATTTAATTACGAATGCCGGTCCCAAGAGTTAACCCGTTGGCATCCGTTTGCCCGTTGCCAGTTTTGCCACCCATTGCCCGCTGCCAACGAGGTGCCAATAAATCATCTCCGCCCTGATTTAATATTGTCGTGAAGAAAAAACGCGCGTTAGTTCTCACAGGGGACCTGCCATAGAAGAGGGGACACAGAATCGACAGATCTTTTTCCGGAACAGTTACCGATAAATTGTTTCTTAGGACACCGTAGTCAACTATAAGCCTTATAGCTTCGCTATGTCTGGCTGTCCATCTGTCCGTCGGCGGCTATGCTCAGGGATCATTCGTTGGTACCTGCTAGGAAATTGAAATTTGGCATGGATATGAATATCAATCCCACTGACTAATTAAACGGCGTATTAAAATATAATAAAAAAAAAATTAGGGTATCGTACACCCTAAAAAATATTTTTATAATATTTTTAGAGTGCACACGTAAAATGAGAATGATTTTTGAAATTAATGAAATGAAATAAAATTTACGAGTATCGTGACAAGCACAATGAACAGATACACAATTTACAAATAATCACTCAACAACAGCTTGCCACAAAAGGGTCACAACACAACACTCACAACTCAGTATGCTGTAGGCCAGCGCTGTTCCTCCGTTGTGACCCATTTTTGCGTTTTTAACCTTTGATGTGTTTTTTCGTTGGATAAGTTTTTCAAAAGAGTAGATGCCTTTAAGAACGGTTTTCAACATATGGTAAAAATTTTCGGAAACAATTTTTTTATCATCAAGCATGACTCTAATCTAAACCACTCGGAAACTCGGTAGGTACTAATTTACTTAAGAGTTTTGATACTATTCCCGGTAAATATAAAGAGCACATTAATGTTATCAATATATCTCCACACTCTGTTAATGCCCCAGGTATTCTATGGCCATCAACCATCTTCGCGCTCCTGCCTGATGACCTTTTTTGTCGCCACCGCTTTTGACACCTGCCGCGATTCGGCCTGCCATCAATAACACTTAGCGGTGGTCACCATCACCACTCGGTCATTAGCCCTATTGATACATTAACATGCATTAATGATCTGTTAGGGACTTCCGAATTTATCAGCTGTTTCGCCATCAAAAAACTGTCATTAAGGTTGTCAAAAAAATATTCGCTTTGAAAAGAAGTTGGATTTACGCAAAAATGTATCAATCATACAAATATACCCTGTGGCATGGTCTACAATTTCAGACAGTGTTTTGCATTGTTAAATAAATAAATATCTTGGGACATCTTACACAAATCGACCTAGTCCTACGGTAAGCTGGATTAAGGCTTGTGGTGTACCAAGTGACGTGTGGTACCAAGTGACGATAAATAGTAATAGATAGATAAGTACTCGTAATAAAACCAAGATTGTGTTGTAAAAGTGCGTGATTAGATTATGGAATTTTAGGTTTGTTTACATTTTTGTTTAGATTCTACTGACGATTGGTATACTCGTATACGGCTGATAAATCATAATCAGGATTTGATAAAAACACATAAATAAGTACCTACCTTAACCACTACATAATAAAATCAGGTTGGTGCGCAATTGCACAGAATTAAATAGATTATGGAATTTTAGGTTTGTTTACATTTTTGTTTAGATTCTACTGACGATTGGTATACTCGTATACGGCTGATAAATCATAATCAGGATTTGATAAAAACACATAAATAAGTACCTACCTTAACCACTACATAATAAAATCAGGTTGGTGCGCAATTGCACATGTTTTAAATCAACTTTATTTAATGTAAATATTAAATAGGTAACCTTTTTTTCCTATCGGCAGTTCGTTTTGATCATTCAGAAAAGGAAAAGTAATAATCTTTGTTTAGACACAGGTAATTATAAGTTGTTCATTAAATTAGAAACCTTTTACCCCATTTTCGCCTTCACCTGCCTTAACTGTTAATATCTGGGGGCGTGTCAAGTGTCTGATCATCAACCACATTAGTGCTACTAATTATTTAGTGTGGTGTCCAAGAACATCCAATCAACCCTATGGATAACTCGTCCCTTTCAACTTCGTAACACATTATGGAATCAATGCATCTGAAGATGAAAAATGCGAGGAACGAAGAGATGTGGCGTCTTCAGCTGTAGCCGTATTGAAAGTATGAATTGGAAAGTAAAGGTACGTTAGGTTTTACTCGATACGTAATGTATTGGAAAGAGCGCGATGGCCTGCTTTGAGTAAATCCTAACGTTACCGATACTTGCAAAGTCATGGTAGAGCTGATCTGGTATTGCTAATCCAATTCTATTTGATTGTTCTGCAATGTGAAATATTAATGTTATCATTGTAACAAACTTGCGCATCGTCTTTTAATAATGGTTTGAATTGTGCGACCCAGGTGCGAGGCGGCGAAGGTGCTTACGCACGTGGCGTCCCACAATAGGCACTTCCCTTTTTCCCACGGCACCAGCGTTAAACCGTCGGGCCTTTTTCCATCGGACCGGCTAAGGCCTGGCGGTTCTAGAGTTGAAGGGATGTTTGCTGAAATTAAGGCCCTACGGATAATGTCATTGAGCGCGTGATGCCGTGGGAACCTACCAGCACATCGGCAACAACTCAAGCCGTGGTGACCGTTGCTCCCCACCATGGAACCGCAGATGCACACATGAGGTTGACAAACATCGCAGCCCAGGCGGAGAGCAACAGCCACCCGAAGTGAGTCGTTATCGAGGAGGGTACCAAGGTTAGGGGAGGGAAGAGCGTGTAACCAAGCAATTTATAAAAACTTTCTCACGAAAACATAAAGTAATTAATGTATACTAGGGACGTAAGGAGAATATTTCTTTGAGAAAACATCCTCACGTAAGTCATAGAGTTCTTATTTCAAATATTAGCTCAATATTACTCACTAGACGAGACATCCATAGCGAACTGTATAGTAGGGTGTGTCCGGTCGGCGCGGGCGCATGACAAGTTGATCGCGAGGGATGCTAATTGTTTCCAGATCTGCACCTTGCCACTGTCAACATATCTAATTGCAGAGAAACGCGTAGGTATATTGTAATTAGTTGTTGTCTAGTTAATTAACTATTTTGCATTTGCATTTATAAAAGACGGATGAAATGACTAGCCTAATCTAATCTAGAATCTTTAAACATAATAGTGTATGTCTTAGTTAAACAGAATAATTGTTCTTCAATATTATGTAGGTAGGTACATAACTATCAGTTCTGAAAATTATTGACATAAAAAGAAAGGTTGTTTTAATAGTCATAAATTATAATAAGATCTTTCATCAATTTTTCATACGACATTCATACATTATAAGTTTCAGGTTTGCTTTATTAGAAATTATTATTTGCTGAAATTTTATATTATAACCAAGCATCCTACATGTATAACGTCAGCATTTAATTTATTTTTAATATATGTACTATAATTACTCGTTAATTAATACACTATTTTTATAGCCCTTATATTGAGGTTAATTTACAGTAGGTAATCATTTATTAACGTCAACATACCTTCCAAGTAGTTATATGGTTAATCAAATACATAGTTAACACTGTATTCCGTGACTGTTATAGACGTGAGTTGTATTTAAAAATATGTTTTTCTCATATGTCCTGCTTTGAAATCCTGAACACACTATTTTGTACACTGTTGTGTCCTGTTTATGTGATAATACCTTGCAATTATGCCTTGACCAATATTTAATATTTTCAGCATCTGCGTTCTGCGTCAGCAGTGATAGTAGTGTGCGGCAACCACTATTGAATCTTGGCTTTGTGTTTGTGTGTGTGTGTGTGTGACCTTTCTTCTCCGCATCATACTCAGGTATTCATCCACCGCAGATCACAGGCATCACTAATGGGTCCGAGTTTCATTAGTTCATTACCCCGCGCATTAAATATGAATGCGTCCCGCGATCCATCAGCCGGAGCGCGGGAACGCGACATCCATGTATCAAATTTGATACACCGTCGTTACACGCTGTGGTAAAAACTGTGAACTTGACGGATTTTGGTGAGCGGGTCCAGGACACGAGATACAGCGATTATAATTACGGTGCCAGTCAAAAATGGTAATGGTGGCCTTTGGGTATTAGTTAAAGAAGGTATGTAATGTAAGCATGGTACAAATATTATACATATATAATATGTCTACATATGTATGTCAACTGTAGCCTAAGTTGATAGTGACCCTGCCTACGAAGCTGGAGAATCTGGGTTCGAATCCCGGTGAGGTGTATTTATTTAGCACAAATATTTGTTCCTAGGTCGTGGCTGTCTATGTATTTAAGTATCTGTACGTATCTATCTACGTATTATATTTATGGTCGCTTGGTATCCACATCACAAGCCTTAATTGAGCTTACCGTGGGACTAGGTCGATTTAAGGATGTAAGATGTCTAAAGTTGTTTATTTATTTATTTACATAATACATTCTGACCTGAGCTTAGATTCGAAGCCTTAGAACCGCTTTGCTTTGATCAGTGATCATTGGAATATTAATATTGTTCACAGTCACCATCACACCATTTTCAATAGTGATGGTGATGTATAACTTTCATATCAATTGGACGAATTTCTTTCATTACACACATAATCCACATCACCTGATTTAGGAGCTATACTATGAAACATCAGCGTTATACCATGCTTTATCTTGATTGCTGCACTACATACTGTCCTTACGACATTGACACTCGTTCAGGACTATTTTGTCACATTACGAACATCGCTATGCTGCACTATAACGTAACTTAGTCCCTTGCTTTTTCCTCTGTGTTAGGGTCTCACCAAACCAATCGACGCGGAGTCGGCTTTCGCCGAGTGTTTTACACCACACTATTCGCATTTAGCCGATCGACCGTCTCCGCGGTTGAACACCTGCGTTAAGCAGTCTCATCCTCCTTGCGGCCGTAGAAACGCTCGATCGCCTGCGATTTGCTACCGCAACAGTTGTAAAGCGGCGGTCGGCTCTCCCGTGCTCCGTCCTGCCGTCGAGACGTCAGACAGCACGCGTACAGCCGCTGAGTCCGACGAACAGTTAGATAGGTAGGACAGCGGGTGATCGGCAATCGTAAATCTCATTTTTGGAGACTAGTTGTTAGTAACTAGTTTGAAATTGAACAGACGTGTATGATTACGACAGTATTACTTCGTGTTGTCAGATCTATTGCAGATTTTAATATGGGTAATAATTCAAATGAATAAATACAAACGCATCAGTAGCTACTTCGGCCGTCATCGGCTCTTTTCGGCCGTCGATAGCTATGTTCGGCCGTCGAAGACGCTGAACGGCTTCCGCCAGCTCTGACCGGTCCTTATCGTAGGTACTCGGCCGTGATCGGAGCCGTTCAACTCTTTCCGGCACCGTACGGCGGTATTAGGAGATTTACGAATGCGAACGTGTGCGTTAGGTTGCAAACGGGGTCGTACGAATGCGAACAGCTTTGCGGCAAAACGCCGTTTGCCCGTCGAAAGACGTCGTTTCGCGTGGGCCGAGCCGATTTACGATGTCCTCGCTCTTATTGCGTTGACATAAAGCTTTTTCCGTACGCGATTAGCCGAAACGGCGTCGACTAGTTTGGTGAGACCCTAAGACTCACACCATCTAAAATAATAATAATAATAATAATAATAATAGCACCGGTGTTGCCCCTGGCTGTCTCTTGTGACGGCATTTACGGGGGCCCATCTAGTCGGCGGCGAGTCACCGCCTGCCTCGATAGCAAAGAGATATCATTGTTATGGCAGGTGTCCGGACCTCTTTTCTATAGTTCCATTTCTGATTCATCCATCCTCCATCACCATAGCCCATTAGTCTTTTCCATTACTTCTCAATAGTCTCTATACGCCTGTTGGAACCGGTTTACGGATATCTATTGATGTGCCCGTGAATGGGTTCCAGCAGGTGTACAACACAGCAAATTTCTCCAAAGGGCCTCTACGTGTTGGATCTGTATCCCCGCGCAAGCCTATCAAAAAACCGGGATTTGTAAGCCCGTGATTCCCAAGGAGATAATAATAATAAATGTTTATTTATCAGCTCACAAAGGAATACAAATGGTAACAGTGACACAGTATATAATTGTAACAATTAGAAAATGGTAAGTACTGTAATCCTTTGTGAGAGACTGGAGTCTGAACTAGGTATATACCTGTATTACAGATCACCAGGCTCTCACCCCGGAGAAAAACATTACGTTCTTTTGCCATGAGATCCGTATTAATAACTCTAAAACTGATAAAGGTGAACTAGAAAATATAAAAGAATGAATACAAAAGAAAATTAAACAAAATGAACACAAGAAAATAAAAACAAATATAAATTAACAATACTAATACTAAATTATACTATAACATTCATACTCAGCAATACCACAATGTCAATGAATAACATATTAATGTAGGAATGTACAGTGTGTGTAGTGTAACATGCTTAAATGGTATTGAGCAAATACAAAACAAATGCTTAAGTAATAAAATGTTTATCTAATGAGAAGCTACGTAATCCTCAATTCCGTCGTAGGTTAGTGTAAGAAGCCAATTTGTAATACTTCGCTTACATTCTTTTAGTGTAAGAGCATATATATCTATAGATTCATTAACCCTATTGTACAATTTAGAACTAATGTAATCAATATGTCGACCAGCAATTGCCAAGCGAAATTTCCGAACAACGCAGATGTGAAGTTTGCGCCTGTTCTTTATGAGCTCTTTGTCAAAGGTAAGAGTTTTGTGTTTTTTTAAGACGACATGCCGGATAAATAGACCTCGCACTGAAAGCACTTTACTCTCCCTGTAAAGGTCAACGGTGGGATACCGGAAGGGTTTCTTACTCATAACCTTTAAAACAGCACGCTGGGCCCGTTCCAAACGCAAAAGTAAGGTTTTCGCTGCGCCTCCCCATACACCAATGCAATAAGTCAGCACCGATTGGACTAAAGCGTAGTACACCATCCTTAATGTTTGTTGGTCGACAACTGAACGCAGATTTTTAAAAACATAAATTAGTTTTCTAATCTTTTTACTTAGCGCGTCAATTTGTAATTCCCAACGAAGATTACTGTCAATTAATACGCCCAGATATTTAATACTATTAATGCGTGACAGAGAGGAGCAAGTACACTGAATAGATTGCCTTTGGCAACTGTGGGCAATAATACTGCAGAACTCCGCACCCGGTTGCGAAGCAGATTGTGGAGAAAAGGTTAAAAAATTAGATTTATCTACGTTAAGCGTCAGAAGGTTAGATGAAAGCCACTGAGAGACATGATACAATGCGTTTTCCGATGCCTCTTTAGCGCTGGACCAGTCTTTTCCCGATACAATTAAAGCCGTGTCATCGGCATACGTTATAATCTCACAATTTCGTAACTGGAGAGAGCAAAGGTCGTTAATATATATAAGAAAAAGGGTTGGCCCCAAAACACTACCCTGTGGTACCCCATAGTTTAATTGCACTTCATTGCTCTTAGTTTGATTTATAATAACACTCTGAGATCGATCAGTCAGATAACTTTTAAAGATATCCAATGAGATTCCCCTAATACCAATCGTTTCCATTTTAGTTAAAAGAGTCGGTATTGACACTGTGTCAAACGCCTTAGAAAGGTCTAAAAATATACCAATAGTTTTATTTTTCTCTTCTAGATTCTTAGTAATTAAAGATGTAAGTTTGACAACAGCATCTTCTGTAGATCGGCCTCTTCGAAAACCAAATTGATTAGGTGCCAAGATATTATATTTATTGAGAAAATCAATCAGCCGTTTGTTAAGGATCTTCTCAAATACCTTAGAGACACAAGTGAGCACAGAGATAGGACGGTAGTTACTAACATTACTCTTGCTACCACTTTTGTGTATTGGGTGAATAAGAGCAACTTTTAGAACTTTCGGAAAGTGACCTGTAGAAATACTTAGGTTGAATATGAAGGTAAGAATTGGTACAAGTTTCTTGCAATTATACTTTAGAATACTAGTAGAGATCCCATCATAGCCAACCGAAGGTTTATTTTTTAGACTGTGAATAGTTTCTTCAACCTCTGAATCACTAACGTAATTAATAACGTAATTAAAATAAGAGAAGAGAAGGAGCTTTCAAAAACTGCCCCACACGCATCTGTTTTTCTAGTTTTTATTATACGTATATCTACATACTTTGACGCAATTTACTTGATCGATGCAACTTTCGGCCTTATTTCGCCCGCTGCAATGGCCCGGCTAAACGCTCCAAGTGCTTAGCCGGGAGTCTCTCCGCCACACACCATAGCTGCTACATTATCATTTTATTAGCTACAATCTCACTATTACCTTAACTGTTACAGTATTCCCTTGCACCTCTCGCCAGAATGGCTCGCTGGCGTGTTTCTCCACCTCGCATCATATCTGCTACATTATCTCTTACTGTTATCTTTCTTACCTCTTAATCTGCTACTTCAGCTACAAGTCACTCCTTAACCGCTGCAACACGTCGCTTGTACCGCCCGCTATAATGACTGGCAGCGTTTAGCCGCGGTCATCAACACGCCAGTGTGTCCACACCGCAGAATAACCGCCGCCATATTATCTCTTGCTCTCCTTCTTTTTGTTACAATTGTTACATCCACACCATTTGAAGAAGCCGAAATCTGCTTGCTAAAAATGTTGTGAAAATTTGCAGAATGTAAGCACAGTTATCATCTTTTGTATAAACAGGTGTCGTACAATGCTCTCGCTTTAACCTAATATCGTGCTACTTATGTACACTTTATCATTTTCGCACATGTATATTTGTTAGATAGTTACGATAGCAATGACAAACAATAAATACCAGACTGTGCCGCTATAAACATACGTTATGCTATTTATTTATTATCTGTACTGTACCTAGGTATGTGTTTTGACTTGGCAACATTTTTATTTAAAAATCTACGAACATAATACATATGTATGTATAAGTAACATGGACGCCTAACGCCACCTCAAAAATTCTCCCAAAAAGAATTGTTCAATTTGTGCCATGAAGGACATGCCTCTTTTCTTAATACCGTGCATATTAAATTTCGGCGCAACATTTGACAAATGTTTATAGAATATAGCCATTATTGGCAGGGTGCAAAGCGGGTGGAGAGGGTAGCCGAAACGATCGCCGCGCTCGCTGCGGCTAAAATTGACATTATGGTCGCCGACTTCAGCTGTCAAATCCATACTGCAGCAAATATTTTCTCATCGTTTTCAGATAAATATTTAATATGGGCCTAGTAAGGTGTGTTATTGTTAATTGCAATAACACCATGAAGAACAGTGACTGTAAATTTTACCGATTTAACTGTTTTCATTATTTATGAAGTATATAAGTGCTGCAATGTGCTTGCATTTCCCACTCTTATTATAAACGCAGTCGCACGATACACTCTCTATATGAGAATTGGTAAACACCAACCCCTTTACAGACCTTTACAGCTAAACAGCTGTAAGTAAATTTATTTGTTAGAGAATAGAAAAAACTTTTAATGAACGGTATCGAAACACAAAAATCGGCTTACATAATACTTAAAAACAAAGTTGTCTTGTACGCCGTTGCTGTCACTGAAGCTTGGCGAACCACTCGGGATTTGATAATACGGGACATGTCTTCTTGGCGAATATCTTCAACCTCGAGAACATGCCCAGCTTGCACCAATTTCATCCCTTAATTCAACCGGAGACGATGACGTCTCCGGTTGGAAAACGATGTCGTGCGTGATGGCACGAAACCCCGTTTTAGTTATGAGTAGGCTCATTTCTAACTGAAAACAACAATATTAATGTTATTAGCAATAATGTTACTGACTGCAATTGTTCAAAATTGCCTTGTATATTAAAATAACACAAAATTTTATTAATATTTTTCAAAATATTTACTTACTTCCCGCTTGAAAGCGGCGACTATAATGTCTAAAATGGCCACCTGTTAATGGCGCTGTCATCGCGCACGGTGCCAATAGTCAATCAAAACTTTGATAGACCAATCACAAATATTTTTAAATGGTGGTTTAAGTTTATATAGGTTGATATTGAAATTCATTAAGTACCGTGATGCATTGAAAAGGGGATGTCAACTAATCAGGATCAGGACCGTTTTTGAAAGGCAATTTAGTATGTCGTGCGGCTTCCATGTTTCATTTGTTTGTAGCTAAAAATAAATACCTAGTTATAGATGCGATAGTGTTTGTTTAACCGCACGATGATCACACATCACAACACAACACAAAGGAATAATGCGTCACGCTTAATTAAACTATGAGAAACCAATTAATAATGGCTATTAAAGTGAAAAATTTAATTGTAACTACTTTGATTTTGCAAGTTATTGCTGTAAGTTATGAGATGAACCATGGGTAAGAGTACTCACTCGGGAATTGTGGTAAATATGAGCATCTCATTCTTATATATAGCTTTGTTCCATATAGCAACCTAGCAGCAACCATTTGCAGGTGTAATTTTGGCTTAATGTCCGACACCGGAGCATGGACATATTGGACATTGCCCCACGCGCTGATGACGCACGCCGGTAATGGCTTCTAAATGTTTTTCCATGATCCTAGCCCCGATTACTGCCGAGACTGAGATGCACTGCTGCTCATTACCAACGAGTAAATCGAGTCCATGTTTCATAATCCTTTAAAAAAAATCCCAATACCTTTTTTGTCCTGATTTGATTTTAACAGAAATGCTCAATAGAGAGATATTGTTCCACATCACATAATAGGTAGATCATCAGTCTATATCAGTCCACTGTAGGATCAAGGCTTCTCCTATTACCTGATGCGACTGGCTGCATTTAGGAGGCTGTGTGATGACGGCTGTAAGAATACATTTGTACCTAAGAGACGACTAAGGAATTGAAGTGTCATTGATATCATTCCAGTACCTAAGTACGAAATATGCAAACCCATGTCGATATAGACATAAGAGCAATATATTGTGAATCACATTATAAAAATTATACTCCAGATCAGAGGGTTTCGCTTCTAAACTTTTACGAGCTCTAGGTACTTATAATTGTCTTATAAAAAGCAACGACGGAACAAATTATTACAGACCTGCCTCGGGTTGTCATGCAGATGTCCTTGTTTTTGATCAGAAAACACAGTATTCCGTGTTTTTGTTAATATAAATTGGAGACGAATCCCTCTAAACGTTCGTATTTGGACAATTAATATATGAAGATGATTCGAGACTTTAATCATGTTGGTCGCTTTCACATGATATTTATAATAAAATCCTGTCTATTATAACATTAATAAAGCTCCCATTCCCACGACTAACTGGAACAGATTAAGATACTTAAATAAAAAAGATTCTTTCATTTGTCTTGAATTTGAGTATGACCCCGGTATATTCATTATTACAAACATCAATCCAACAACACTAGTCGCACCGTTTAACCAAGACCCGTGGAGACCGCGGCGCCTCCGATAATCATCATCATCAATAAAGCTCACCTCGCCATTCTGTTTAGTAATTATCCCACCAAATACGACTAAAACATCCAACGACACACCTAACACTATAATCTAAGGTTTATTTTCGCTTGACTTAATTCAAATTTATTTGAGGCTGTGAGCCTCTTAGAGGCATTTTTATGGCTCAATTTAGGTCCTAACGTGATAATGATAGGTATTAGCGGTTGATTTAGGGTACATATTTATGATCTGTTTGCTTTTTGAGACGTTGCTTGATTGCTCATGCTTATTGATTTTAATCGCGTTGCGAAAACTGCTATTTTATTAAAGCTTTTAGGAACTAAAACAGCTGTTTCAAGGCGTTTTCGCTTCCGTTCAATTTGATTGAAGTAAGATTGTTTTCAATGTTGTAATTTTTATTTTGAGACGGGTCGTGGAAACTAAAAGATTCCTCAAATTGATTGGCCTGAGTAGTTCTGTCTATATATGAATTTATTTTGTTCTTCAAATGTCGAATCAGGGAAATATATTTAAATAGAAGTTGTCAACCAGAAAGTGACTGGTAAAGAAAATGACGTACCCCGCCTCTAGGAAATAAACGTGTTTCACAAATTCAAATAGAATATAGCCAATCAAAACATTGATGGGACCAATCACAAACATTGTTAAGCATGTTAATTTTACCTAGGTTAATATAGAAATTTATGAGTGTCACTTGTCAATAAAATTTCAGGGCCTATTTTGAATGGTGTACGACTTTCATGTTTTATCTGTTCTCTACGGTTCTGAAGTAGGTACATGGCAGCAGCTTCTTATGGCCAATCTCTTAATTGTCCCCAACTCGTATATAGAGCGCCGCGGGACTTAATGAAGCCGACGTAATTAACTGCGCGGGCGCATCAAACGGCTCCGGTTACATTCGGCCGCTGATGCAACGCATGCGCGTAATAGCTTCATTGACGGGAAAATGGCGGAGGCCTCTGTTTGATTCGGATGGATTTTTTTACTGGATGATGATTTCAAACCTGAGTGATAAAGGTGCTCAACGAATTCGTTAGGACCAACCACTAAATCGCGAATAAATTGGCATTTTCATAGAAAATTTTGGGAGCTTGGCTGGGAAAGCCTAACAATTCGAAATTTTTCAGTATTTAACGTCGGTTTTCACAAAAACAGCAGTTGAATTATATTACATCTAGCCGTTATCAAAAACCGAGCCTGAGTTTTTAAATATGGCGTTAATATGGCCAGGCCAAATGGGTTTTCCTTCAAACTTCAAAGCGAACCAGTTTCCTAAACAAATGTTAGAAAAAATTGACTCAAGAAAACAAACGGGGTAAGCTAAATAAAACCGTTAAAATACTCTAGTAAGAAGACGTAAGAAAGTCTTAATTTACTATCGCATCTGTATGGTTAAATTCATACATAAATGTGTGTAAATATTATTGTTTACTTAATATATTAGAAGAAGGTGCATAATCATTCACATATTTATGAACCAGGATATTCCGAGAAATAGTTCAGATTAGTCCTTGCCGCTATTTTCTTCGCATCTCTCTAGAGACAACATTTCTCTTCACCACTTACCTATTTAGATAGTTGGCAGTCCTCAACTGCCCGTTTTTCTGGATACTTCCTGCATTGCTGCGACAAAACGCGTCTTTACCTCATGACTATCATGATGAGGTACCTAAGAACGTATATTGTAGAACCTGCGCACGGTAATGTAGGTACCGTCGAGTCTCGTATCTTCGTCTAGGATAGGTACTATCGACAAAATTGAATCCTGACCCACAAAAAGAGCTTGTCATAGTAACATTGAAATTCAAATTGTACGTCAGATGCAGCAATTTTATTGTCAAAGTTACTATGACAAGCTCCTATTGTGGGTCAGGGTTCAATTTTGTCGATAGTACCTATCTTTTAACTAGTATGAAAATTTTAAATTCCCGCCTTATTTTTAGAGCAGACTGTTACGTAGCAAAGTACAGATGTAGTGCAAAATCCTTTTTCACGGAAACATCCGAATTCATATTGCTGTCACAATGAACTAATTGAGACAGGGAGATTAATTCGAGCGTTTCCGTGAAAAGCCGAAGAGAAAGGATTTTGCACTACATCTGTACATGTTTTTCAAAATTGCTATTTAGTAATTTTCTGAGCACCCTAATCTAAAATTAATGTGGAATCTTTAACTTTTTACACTAGGCGAAGGCCTAGGCCTAGGCGAAGACACGAGACTCGACGATACAAAGAAACATTGTGTTTCTAGCTCGATAAATATTTACCTCACAACTCCACCTCTGTTTTAACTTTCACCCATCTCGGCTCTGCCTCTCCAGATAATTGAAAAAACGAGCATTATCAAGTTAATCTACCCTTGTCGTCAATATACATAAATACATATATTAGAGTAGCCTACAAAAGAGGCATTCTTATTTATTACATACCTATTTATGAAAATATAATTTTATAATGATCTAATTGAAACCCCTTGCACCTTGCTCGGCGTGGCGATCCATACATTCCGGGGTTTAGCTATTCTCTTAATTAGCAGGTTAATTACTCCACTCCACTCCAGTAGACTCAGCTGCTAGATAATTAGCTGCCAATTTCAGCACACTCCATCATGATCAACAAGTAACGATTTTTTGTAGCCTTAAATAAATTTCAAACTGTAATTATTCGGGAAAATAAGATATTGGGAAATAGAAAATATCAGTAAATAAATAAAATATCTTGGGACATCTTAAGGTGCATTTAGATCAAACGAGCATCCGCTCATTCTATCCCCCACTCTACGAAATCAACGAATTTCGACAACTCACGTTTTGTGTAAAGTGTGTAACGAATGAATTTCGTAGAGTGGGGGATAGAATGAGCGAATACTCGTTTGGTCTAAATGCACCTTTACACAAATCGACCTAGCCCAACGGTAAGCTCAATTAAGGCTTGTGATGTGGGTTTAAGGCGACGATATATGTAGAGGTATTTCGATTTTAAGACTAAAAGTTATTGCTATGAAAACTATCTGGTGACTGAGGAGTGAAGGTACACTTCGTGTAGGTACAGTATACTCGTACAGTTTTACGGCAAATGCCTATCTACAGGCCTACCTAGATATGGGGGGAAAACGTATAATATATCATACACTATTTTTACTCGTTAAATACGAGAAGGGTAACTTACTCAATTTCCGCATCTGAATTAATGTATGTTATATCATGGATCTGTTTAGTTTCATATCTTTGCAATAAGCAATACCTAATTCTATCTTAGAACCTCCAACTTGATCCAACCAGGCATGACTTTAACTCTGAGGACCCGATTGTGATTGTAACCCGTACACAGACACTGCGGGCTTACTACAAATTTCGAAAATCCGTCACTATCACTCCAACAAAGACGCCACAAGTCTGACAGAAACAAATGCTCAAAAGTAACGATTTTCGAAGTTCTTTGAAGCCGTACTGATGAACGCCATTCCGAGCTCAGCTATTCTGTAATTAGCAGCAATTACCCGGCGGAGCCATTATCAGTTCGATGGAGACATTACTCGGTGTTACAATTACAGTTACACTTAGCTCGCAATGCGGGATTGCGGGTACACACGGCAGAGCGTCTCGTTACGCTTATCCGCCAATAAGTTTTTGTCCTATAAATATATTTTTCCTAACTAGTGCGCAAAAACGAACTTTGCGCACGCTTCGCGCGCGGTAATTTCTCTTTTTGACGCACTTGTTATGAAAAAAATCGTCCCTTACACGTGCAAAAACTTTTTTTAACTAACGATTGTCGCCCTCGTTTCACTCGGGCTCCAACTTTCACCCTCGCCGAAAAAAGTGCACTAGTTAGGAAATGTACTATTTCAGTACAAATGGCACCATTTGAAAAAAGCACTTTTTCTACGTATTAGTGCGAGAAGTGATTAAATATTGTCTGGTTCAAAACTTCGGAGGGCCATCTGTGCTAAAAAACGTCGTACGCGTCACGTGCAATGAGGAAATTCCTAACTCGTGTCGATTTAAAACACTAGTTTCGAATTTCATGTTTTTCGCACTTGTGTCGTACCTACGTACCTATATTTCAGTACAGATGGTGCTTTTTCTACGTACTAGTGCGAGAAGTGATTAATTTATTGTCAGGGTGAAAGTTCGGAGGGCCATCTGTAGTTAAAAACGTCGTACGATACACGTGCGAAAAGGAGATTCGTAACTCGTGTCGATTTAAAACATGACCGAAAGGAAGTTTAATTTTTTCATCGTCACTCGTTTCAAACTTCATTTTTTTCGTACTTGTATCGTAATGTACTATTTGATACAAACTTTAATCGCCGATTAGAGTACCGTACCGTCATTAGTCATTTCAACTAACTATAGCACACATTAACAGAGTGTACGGAGTCCAAACTTGATTGATAGGGTTACATTATTTCGTTTCCAAGTTCAAAGTCAAAGTCAAATAATTCTTTATTCAAATTGGAATAGCAACAAACCGGTAAGAAACTTGGCGGGACTTCCTGTGCCCACCTTCCAACACCATCATCACCAGCTCCATAATATCATTATATTGCGTTGTCATCCGACTGACATATATGTATACCTATATGTAGGGTTATATGTAGGTACCTATACGAAATTTTAGCCCAATCGTCAAACGGGAAGTGAAGGTCGATTTACGTTCTAATTCGTTCTTCGGTACCTATAGGTATAACTTCTTTGTTAATGGAGTAATTACATAAAATATTGAGGACTACATAAAGAATACCTAACTATAAAACATTTAAAAATATTGAGTTACTTCGAGGTTTTTCTAAATAACCAGTTCCGATCCTTGATTTTAAAATTTATTCTAGTGGTAAGAGATGTGGCATATATTGCAAGGTCTACATTCAAAATCCGATTATCATACTTATTAAAAGTACCTACATTAATGAATCGTGTAATTACTCTGTCCGCGGCGTGAGCGTGACAATTCCCACCGCTCGGAGACAGTTCTGGGTCACCTCGGCGACGGCGACAGAGGAATCTGCCGGCTTCTTGTTTAACATAACTAATTAATTCAAGTCGGACTTACCTTACTCGTTAAAATAAAATCAGGTGCCTTATGATGGTACCATTTTTACGATTTATCGTGCTACGCGTTCGCGTTAAACCAAAATTTCAAAGCAGAGTGGATACATCTACAGAATATAATATTAATACAAGGCTTATTCTGTTAAAATATTAACTACATATTGCTATTCCAAGCGATTTGTTGTTTAATTGTATATGGATAGGTTTTTCTGTTCAAACTATCTACCAAGGTACATAAGTTGTGGTTTGTTTTTCTTTTAAAAGGGCTTTTAAATCAATAAATATTACAAATTTTATTTGTTTCTGTAAGGAATGACAATAATGGTCAATTCAAAGAACCAGTTTAGTGTATATTGATCTAAATATTCAAATAAGCCATTTCGATATCTTAAATTCACTTATAAAAGTAAAACAATCCAGAAAAATTACGTTGAAAAAAACAAGTGAAGTCCGATTTTAGTGAAACAGGCCTTTCTATCGTTAATTGTTTATAGGGACGGAAAAACATATTTCTGGTCACGTCTCAGATGTCGTCCTGTATATATAGTTATTTACCGTTTAGTTAATACTAAAATTGTTTCATAACATAATCAATATCAAAATATTCGATTATTCTGTGATTATATTATCTTCCGTCGATCTTATAAAATCCACAAATTAAAAGTGAGCATGGTGGCTGAGCGGAGGCCACTGGGTGGCTCCCGTTCATGGCGCATTACACGTAACATGATCCCGAGCATCGAACCCCAGACCTCCGGCTCCGAGCCATGCCGTCGCAGTATCCGTGTCAGCCGGTCCAAGGACATGGAGTACAGTCGGTAAGATTGAAGGAACTTTTTATACCATATTTATTATTGCCAAAAATAAGTACATTCCCGTTACCAGTGAGGTTTTGGGAATCAGAATTGATACGTGTACGTAAGATGATCCCAAGTAGAAGGTGTCATTTCGAAGTTCGCTGTGGCAGACCAAAAGTCACAAAAATCGATTAGAAATTACCATAAAATTATTACAGGTAACACCAAAGCTGGCTCGATGAAATGAATGACAACTATCACTGTGTGGGATACGGGTTTCCTAATACCGACCTGCGGTCCTACCGCAAAAAACCAAATTCGTAAATTTCGAGGATTTGTCTCTCTCACTCTAATGACGCCTTCGTTTGAGTGACAGAGAAAAATCCTCGAAATTAACGAATTTGGTTATTTGTTTCAAAATTCAAAAAAATTCAAAAATTCAAAATTCAAAATTTATTTATTGCATGAAAATGGGTTACATGGGTGATTATTAATTATTAGTCTCTCCATTCTCTACCTACATGAGGTGTACAATAGTAGCATAGTAGGTACAATAATTACATTAGTTATTCAAATGGTATTATTAAATTACAATGTCAATTTTTAGATTCTAATTGTTAATAGGTACTTAGAAAATATTCACTTAAACTATAAAAACACTTATTTGCTAGCCAGGAATACAGCTTCGTTTTAAACAAGTTTAACGGTAGTGTCTTTAGATCGTATGGGAGGTGATTGTATATTTTGACACTCATGACAGCAGCACTTTTCTTAAATGAAGCAGATCTTGTTTCTACTGTCTTTTGGACATCCGTACAAATATACTTTTCCCCTCACTAGCTCGTAAAGTGCTCGTTTATCCTTTAATACGAACGTGTAAAAACGCATATTATTCACTTGTGTGGCAAAGTAATGACTTTGGTTTTGGAATAACAAAACGTAAAATGCTCATGGAAATCGTTCCATATTAATGATGATTAAATAATTTGTTAGAGAATTTAGTGTAAAATACAAACCTTTATATAATATGATGATTTTAACATATAAATCCTAAAATTCCATAAGTAACAATTGTTTTAGTGAATGATGATAAGATGACTAGATGCAATCACAAAACGCAGAAAATGTAAACGTCAACATTGTCAAAGAATATTATAGGTTATAATCTTTATTTACCGACTCGAACACGCATAGAAATAGTAAACTAAACAACTTTCAGGGTGTTCTGTTATAATTTTGTAAAAATAATGAATGAGAATGATTTAATAATGCATTGGCGTTGGTGTGCAACTACAGGAATGTGTTAAAATCGTGCTGCGTTTAATTTTTCGTGGTAAGTTTACTGCGACAAAATCTTGCATTAAATACATGATGCATTTGGAAAATTATTATAACTAACCCGATGATGTTTGTAATGTGAAGAAATAATTACCTTATTTGAGTTTCCTCGCTATAGTGAGGGGAAAAGTTTTGTGTTACACACGGGTGCAAATGTATTTTACTTCTCGTATGTTAAAACACTCGCTGCGCTCAGGATTCTATTTTAGAACCACTCGCTTCGCTCGTGGTTCAACTATAGAATCCTTTCGCTTGCTCGTGTTTCAGTTTAATACTCGCGGGTAAAATACAACTTTGCACCCTTGTATAACAAATAACTATTCTGTCAATTGCCAGCATTGGTGGAGTCTGGCTGGGAGCTTAGCCAAGTTACCAATCGCTAACGCTCAGTAGTTCCATCCCTATCACTCTTTCTTATTAGTACGACAAAGACAATTGTTCACGCCTATACTTGCCTATAGTTCACGATAGACAAGCATGGCGGGCAACTCCTCAGGTACAAGGACGTGCTCAAGCACCATATGAAAAACTGCGCCATTGAGCCACAGTGGGAGGAGCAGGCCACCAATCGTCCTGGGTGGACATCTTTGGTCAGGAAGCAAACTGACTCATTTGAATCCCGACGTCGTACAAGAGGGATAAGCTGAAAGCCCGACCACCAGCGGCAATCAGCTATCGCTATGTAAATGGTGTTCTCTCGTGCCCGTTGTGTACACGGGTCTTTATTATTATTAACAAGGCTACGTCAGCCACATGAGAGCACATGAGCGTCAACATAGGAGTTGAAGCAGTCGCCGTGGCCGAAAACGGTCAGGAGCAGTTCACGATTGACGATTAAGCGTTAGCGATTGGCAACTTGGCTAAGCATCCTATGCTTACTAAAATCATATTTGTTTATAGTGTGTTTAGTGATCATAGTCGTACAAGTATTCCGGTGTTCCATGTGTGTGTTTGGCACCTCAGTGCGCCGCGCCGGCGTAATGGGCGCGTTTTTGCGCGCGAGCGGATTGCGCGCAGCTATGTTAACGAGCCGCGGCCAGAGCGCATGCGCGCATTCATTCAGGGCTTGTCTCAGAGCAATTAGGCTCACATCTCGATTCCGGTGCTACAGCCAATACTTAATTACTTAGGTATCATAACGTGCTCCTAGAATTACGCAATGTTCAAACATTGAAAGAAGTGGCGTATAGAGTTCTCGCTATACCTTTTTAAAAACTGCAAGTGCTAAAGTGACACAACACGATATAATATCGTGCTACTTTTTAAAACGTAAAAAAGCCCTTCATTTTGATAGCCTATTCGATAGGTTTATTATATACATAAGCATTGTTTGTTCAAATCAGACATAAATGTATAATTATAGGCCGCTATATTGTTTTCAACGTGACATTATATTATAACCTTGACACGTGGATTTACGGTAGCTCACAATCCAGTCGTATTTTACCCCCGTCGTGGTCTAAACAGCCTCCCAGTTCTGTCAACATGAGCCCTTATTTTCCACTCAGCTCGAAGAAATGAAGAAGTCTCGATTCTCGTAAGAGTTAAGAGACCGTCACCAAACGGCAGTTTAAGTTGCAGACCAAAAGAGCACTCGCTGTTCTATCCCCCTACTCTACGAAATTCGATTGTTACACGAAACGTGATTCATTGATTTCGTAGAGTGGGGGATAAAACAGCGAATGCTCTTTTGGTCTGCATGCACTTTTAGCCGGTGGCGTGACACTGACACAGTGCGGGTAGCCGGGCGGTGGCAGCAGTGACAGCACGCTCCAGTGGCTTATAATATGCTTTACACGCGGTAAACTGCAGAGATAAGTTACCGTCACTTGTACAGTCGCGATCATAAAGGTTCCTTATTTCCGCCCGCTACGATATTTGGATACATTTGATTTAGAAATCCATCACTAACATTCTCGGAACATGGCACATCCATGACGCATAATCTACGCTGCTTTAATCAAAGAACCTTTTGAAAGCGGCTCGGTAAAAAAGAATAATTTTAGAATTTGAGGACAAACCATATTCAAAGAACTGATACCTGCTACCAAGAGGAAATGCTGACTGGCGATATTTTATGATTTATAATTTTCCATCAACCAATGTGATGCTGATAGCCAGGGTTCAACGAAATTGCCAAATTAGAAATTTGGACGGGGAGATTGAGTAAACCTGACCTGACCAGGATAGGTGCCTGTCGGCCAAAATTTTCAATATTTTTTACAAAGATCATCAATTTACATATTACTGCGGTTAGCCACCGTGGTATACCGCTAGCATCTC